>JBCAUA010212019.1:0-36924 GCA_038406235.1 Peronia verruculata | reverse complement strand
TATGACGCTTTCTCTCGCCCTCTTTCTCTCTTTTTCCCTCTCCCTCCTTTCCTCTCTTTCTTTCTCTTCCTACCTCTCTCTCTCTCTCTCCATGCTTATGCCTTCTAACCCGCTTTCTTTCCTCCATGGAGCTGTTCTAGCTCCATGCTTGCCTCTCTCTTCTTGACGTCTAAACGTGCTGATGTGCCGCAAACCCCAACACAAACAAAAACGAACCACGATTATGATTTTATATGACATTCCAAAATGTTGAAAATATTTACAAATGCTGACAAGAAGTTTTCTTCAATGTTTTTCTTTCACTTGATAACAGTTCATATTTCCATGGGTGCTTCTCAACTGAAGGCCTGGGAAATCAAAGGAATACAAGTCTGTGGAGAGATTAGTTTATCTCGAAAAGAAAACGTTATGCCGAGATTTTGTTAGGCCATTTTGTTTACTCCAATATTAACATTTTGTTGCTTTTTGAGATGCCCCCTATAGAGATTTCTGCCTTAAACGTTGACTGTTAGTCTCATTTGAGTTTTCTCGAGCTTGATCCAAACTGTGCTAACAGGCTTTTTCATCCATTGGGATTCAATTTGACCTGATCGAATTTCTGTCAGTGAAAACAGATAAACAAAAATAAAGATACATAGTGTCATGGAAGGGTGACTTCCCATTTGAAGACAAATATTGAGTAGTAGTTTATTTATTTCAGTTTTTATCTGTGTTTGATCTGTAATCTTTTGTGTTTGATTTTTACTTAATGAGGATTTAATCTGTTTGAATCTGTGTTTCCAGATTGATTATTTTGTTTGAAAGTTTATAGGGAGCCTTATCCCACAGAAACATGTCGAGCTAGCATGACGTTGTGAAATTTGGAAATCAATTGGATAAACAGATACATACGGACTAAATGAATAATTAATAGTTATTTTGTGCAGGAAGTCCCAGTGACTGAGGGTGTGGGAAATCTCACTGACTGAGGGTATGGGAAATCTCACTGACTGAGAGTGTGCGAAATCTCACTGACTGAGGGTGTGGAAAATCTTTCTGACTGAGGATTTGGGAAATCTCACTGACTGAGGGTGTAGGAAATCTCACTGACTGAGGGTGTGGGAAATCTTTCTGACTGAGGGTGTGGGAAGTCTCACTGACTGAGAGTGTGGAAAATCTTTCTGACTGAGGATTTGTGAAATCTCACTGACTGAGGGTGTGGGAAATCTTTCTGACTGAGGGTGTTTGAAATCTCACTGACTGAGGGTGTGGAAAATCTTTCTGAATGAGGGTGTAGAAAATCTTTCTGACTGAGGATTTGTGAAATCTCACTGACTGAGGGTGTGGAAAATCTTTCTGACTGAGGATTTGTGAAATCTCACTGACTGAGAGTGTTTGAAATCTCACTGACTGAGGGTGTGGAAAATCTTTCTGACTGAGGATTTGTGAAATCTCACTGACTGAGACTGCCCAAAGAGTTTCCACCAGGGGAGCTGTTCGTCTATCCTAGATCGGCGGGTGAATCTGATAGACCTTCGTAATACCATGTTGTCGATCTGGGCTTATAGTTCTCAATTTAGGTTCCCTCTGAACAGGAAGTAGAGTAAACGCATGATAGCCAGGCTGTGAGACCACGTATATTAAAAAAAGATAGATAAAATCGTAAAATTAGAAAAGAAAAGATAGATAAGATTGTGTATACAGCAGCGAATACAATAAGATATTATGAAGATAAGCAAACATAAGATTGGTTAGATAAGAGAGAAAAAAAGACAGAAAAAGAAAAATAGGATGACATAAGTTTAGATGAAATAGGATAAAATAGGACAGGATAAGATAATATTAGATTTAAGATGAGCTAAGATTAGACATATAAGATAACATACCATAAAATATGATAACATAACATACGATATGATTTCATACGATAAGATAAGATAAGGTAGGATAAATTGTATTTGTCCTCAATTAAATGATGAGACACACTGTACATGTAAACCACATGCAGACCTGCTAACTATCACTGAGAGATCAGAAGGAACCAGACCCAAGGAACATTGTCCCAGCTTGATAAGCGTGAGCGCTGGGGACAGACATGAATTTCTGCGACGACGTTAAGGATTGCTTCTGACATGCAGCCGACGTTCAGTTTATATTGTCTTCAGGTGCAAAATTCAGATGCGAGACGATGAAATCAGGCTCTCGTCAAATTTGGAGTTTATGTAGTTGTTGGTATCAATGTGAAGATTATTCACTTCCCTTTCTGTGTGTGAAAAAAATTTTGTTCTATCTTAAGTAGAAGTTAAGATATTGACAATTAAACACGATGGCGGTGACCTGTTGTTGCAGTTGAATTTAGTGAGAAAATGGCAGATCACGTTTGTTAATTGTTATAGGACCATGCCACAAAATTACAATTTTTGGGCTTCTACTCAATCTATATCAGCACATTTAATTCTAAAGTGCATTTTTAGATAGATATAGAAGGCTTCTGTGAAGAAAAAAAGAAAATGAGTTCAAAAATCCTTTCACTGTTGAAAAACACGTGATTTCTTCGGTCGCCTCAAGCTGGGTTTACCTGGCCCGTCGTTCTGACGCACACGCAGTGCAGTAAATAGGCGCGCGTCATTATCAGTTTATAAGTCCCTCTATTCTCCTTGCTTGCTTCACATGAGCATGCAGAAAGCTGTACAGCATCCTTCCGTTGTTTCGACGCGTCATAAAATACGTGTCGAGGATTGAAACTCGATCTACCGCATGCAACAAATGAGACTTCGAGCTTTTGTGACAACCATCACAAAGCACTTTTTTTTTCAAAAAATCAATTTTTCGATGGAATATTTGAAATCAGCGCCGAAAATTACATACGGGCGAGGCTAGAAACCACTTAAATTAATTATTTTTTGATTTTTCTTTTCTTTTTTTAAGTGAACAAGTTGACGTCGGCCGATGCACATAACACAAGACACACTGGCCTTACAGGGCCCAGGTATTTACTGCAAATGCGCTGTTCTCAAACGCACACCATGTGAACACAAATCTTTGAAAAGACGCGCGTCTTAATGCTGTGCGCTAAAACGCTGTACGCTAGAACGACGTACCATGTAAACCCAGCTTTACTGTTTGTTTAACGTTTGCAATAGGAACTGCGACATTTCTTATCAGCATGACTATTTAGAGGCCTTGGCATAAATATTAGTTGTCTCTAGGCCTAGTGAAATAAGAATAACAGTTTGCTGTCCCGTAATTCTCTGTGGGCATCAGATATTTCTGATGTACAATGTTTATACTTCATTAGAGTAGATCGTCTGAACATGTCCACACATTATAATAATACAGAGTACATTTTCATAGCGCTTATCCGCATACTGTGTGCACACACTTAGCGCTGTACAATTCGTTTTCTGAATGAATGAATGAATAAATGAATGAATGACTGAAATAATGACGGAATGAAAAAATAAATGAATGATTAAATGAATGAATAAAATAAGTGAATGAATAAACGAATGAATGGCTGAATGAATGAGTCGCTCATTCTATTAGGCCGCCATATTATGCTAAGAACACCCACTGCAATTACGTAAGACTGTTTACACTCAGGCTGTCTGTGCCCTTTGTGCAGTGTACTATCGCCAGTGTTATCTTCAACAACACTTCTTCATTCCAATGTTTGGAATGTGGTTTGTTGTGTCTGTAACCGAATATTGTTTTTAGTGTACCATTTCTGAGTATACAGATTATGTGTGTGTGCGACTGGAAAAAAAATGGTGCACTTGGCACTAATGTCCGCGAGCTTACTTCATTGGTTGTTTACTGTTTTTATTCATCCATTCATTCGTTCATTCATTCATCCATCCTTTCCACTTATTCATCTGGTTGTCCAACCATGAATCCATTCATCTAACCATCCACATTCATCCGTCCGTCCGCCCGTCCGTCCGTCCGTCCATCTATCCATCCATTCATCCGTCCGTCCGTCCGTCCATCCATCCGTCCGTCCGCCTACCCACCTACCCGTCTGTCTGTCCATCCATCTGACTGTCTATCCATCCATCCATCCGTCCATCCATCCATCCATCCATCCATCCATCCATCCATCCATCCATCCATCCATCCATCCATCCATCCATCCATCCATCCAACAACGTCTTGATTCTTATTCTTTAAATACCACTCTAATTTTGGTCATGGTGATTCAATCTTCTAATTAAAGTATTTAAAGTTCAGCACTAGTACTGAGACTGAGACCCAATTCTTTATATATTTATTTGCAATCAGTATACAAGACATCCATATCACGAGGTCCTGAAGAGGCTTACAATGTCATTGGGAGCCACAGATTTGTCTATTGTCAACAATCTTTTGTGTTTGTCTTTCAGATACTCAAGTGGGCAGACTGGCAATGGAAGAAAGAACAAGAAAAGAGTGCAAAAACAAACACTGGTAGATTCTGAGCACTCGTCGGATTCCTCGAATGACTCATTGGCATCGGGTATGATATAACTTGACTAGGCCATTAATTTCTGCTCTAAAAGTTGCTTTTTTTTTTTTCAAGATGAATGAGTGATCCTCCAGAGGATCAAAAAGAAGAAGACCTCATTTTTTTTTTCAGAAAAATTTGTTTCTTTTTCTATTTTCTGTCTTCCTTTATTTATTTACATGTTTATTATTTATGTATTTATTTATTTATTTAGTTGTTTGTTTATTTGATTGTTTGTTTGCTCTTTTTGTGTTGGAGTTCAGTGGCACATTGGTATGATTACACAACTTGAACATGATATGGTTAATTACGTTTTTGAGTTAAGAAGCATTTTATTAATATATTTATTCATTCATTCATTTATTTATTGATTATCTATTATCTATCTATTTGTTTATTTATTTGTTTGATTATTTGATATTTGAATAGAAAAGTATTTTGTCATGAAGTATCAGAATTTTAGTGGCTGACTATTTTTGGCATTGTCTGGTTGTTGTAAATACATTTAGAAAAACATCATATTTAATTCCTGTCATTTTTGTAATGTTTGCATATGTGCATCATATTCTGTTCACTGTATGTTATTTCTATCTTATTTCTCACTGTTGATAGAAAATTCAAAATTTTGTTTTTTTATTTCTCAGGAACCAATTCCCACAATTCTTCTCGACCTGGCTCAGGATCATCCAGAAGGAGGCGGAAACCAGCACCTCGATCTTCCAGTGATAGTCGTAGTAAACTTCGGTCAAGTGGTCACCAAGCAAGCTCGGAGGAATACGCCAGCTCACAGAATGAAGACAGCGTGTACACAGATGACTCTCTAACTACAGGAGACAGCCAGAAGGCCGTGAAAGTTGACAAGGAAGCAAGGAGAGTTGTCGCCGTCGAAGGACATGGCAGGACTAAAGAACAAGCACTAGCATCTCAGGATACTTTCGATTTTAAGGATGACTCACAACTTTTAAAGCCCTCAAGCTCTACTGACCAGGCTGATGGTACTCGCATCTCAGGAAGAGAATCACAACCTCAAGGTGAGGCTGGTGCTGAAGATGGGAGACAGAAGACCATAAGTTGTCTTGACACTGAAGAACTTCAGAAGCAAGAAAGATCTGGTTCAGATTTAGATGCACTAGATGAAGACAGCATGTCTCACAGATCAGGTCTCAGGAATTCTCTGGGAGGACAAGCACAGACAAGCCCAGGCCCAATGCCTCATGAGCTGCAAGGACAACAAAAGAGACAAGCCCCTGATCAGGAAGGGACTGGTGGTGGAGCACACAGAATGGTCCAGTCCCCAGTGACTGTGTGGAGTGGAGGCTCTGAGGATAGGGATGATGCCAGTCAGGTGAGGATGAGAGTGAGTGGAGACCAGCAGCCTGCAGATGATGTAAGAGTGGTTAAATCCTACAACCTGAGCTTGGAACATCTTTCGGCCACACCTCCAGAGGTCTGGTCCAGTGACCTGTATATGCCTGTTAAAGATGGCTCAAGCTCAGATGGGTCATCTGGTTCTAGGCGCAGTTCAAATCGAGGTCTAGCAGGTGATATGAGTGATTCAAAACAGGAGAAATTGACCAATTTATACTCTAAATATGGTCTGTTGGCACAGGCTGAAAATGGTCTCAACAATGAGGAGGAGGAGGAGGATGCTGAAATTGAAGAGATCCATGAAACCAGGCCGTTCTTTTCAGATTCAATAGATGGACAACCTCTGTTCAAAAAGAGAGAAAACCAGACAGTAGTGTCCAGGGATCACAAAGGCAACATACAGTTCCAGGTGACAATAAATCAGGATGAGACCAATGTCTTGTACAATGTGGAAAAGACAGAGTACAAAAGCTATGCACTCAAGGATTCTGAAGGCAATGCTTTGCCGGAAGATGATGTTAGAGAAATACCAGATACCATCAGCATCAAACTCACTGAAATCTCCTCCAAGGCCAGGAGTGACAGATTTGAGTCTGTGAGCAGTGAGAAAATCCACATGAAGAGAGATACGTCAGAAAGTGAAGGCTCAGACACAGTCATCACTGAGAGCTCGTACCGAGAGAGACAATCTCTTAACTATGAACAGATCAGGTCTGGTGACAATATGAGCAGGGAGAGCTCTGTGGAGAGAAAGGATACAGATCAAGACAAAAAGTTTAGTGTGAGTTTGAATTCTGCTGACTTAAAGACCAGAACCGATTCACTTGAGGTCACTGGTCATCCTCACCCCAAGAGATTTAAAGACAGTGAGGGCAGTGATGCTGAGTTCTATCAACATCAAGATGAAAAAGATCATAGTGACGATGGCAGAGAGAGACTGCACAAAAGACCTCACAGATCGGACGGAGAAATCAATCTAGCAAGCTCAACAGAGATGACATCAACGTCCAGTTCAGGTTTTCCTGTGGATGTGTCTGGTGACAGCATTAATACTTCCTGGTCAAGTGTGACTGCCACATCTCCCACAATGACCACAACATCTGGTCATTATTCGGGCACATCAGATGACCAAGAGGCCTTTCCTCTAACAGAATCTAATGATGACACATTTTTCAGTCCAAATCAGACTGTTGTTAGTATGGACTCCACGTTGTCGTACAAAACTACCAGAAGTTCAGACTCCTCAGAATACAAGACACCTCTGCAGTCACCACGGCTAGACATGAGTGACATTAATAATTCCTCAGAGAAAGAAAAAGAGGATGGTGTTACTCTGTCAGTGCCTGACTATAGCAAAACGGGAAGAAGTGATCAGATGTCGTCTAATGAACTGCAGCCAGAAGAAGAGGTCAAAAAAGCATTACAGCGGGAAGCAGAGAAGACAATGAAGCTACTGCAAGGAAGAATCAGAAGTCTCAGTGACTCGGCCATTAGCTCTGACTACTACACAGAGTCCGAGAGCCCCAACGTCTCACCACGATGTGGTCATTTGATCCAGCCAGCCACCAATGCAGGCTTTTCACATAACTGGACAGAGGTCATTGTTGCCCAGGCAGAAGAATTCCATGGTCAGTCCAGGCTTGGGTATTTGTCAGGAAATGAGCAGATCAGGGGAGGATCCCCAGTAAAATCCACAAGTGAAACTGAGAATGAAGTGGGCTCTGATAGCACCAGGAGAAAGGGAATGCTGCAAATGATCAGCTCATCAGACAGTGGGGATGGTCAGTCCGCAGCATCCACACTTGTTCCAGATGAAACTGACAGTGACATGGAGATAGCCATCACTGCATCAGAGGACAAGAACCAGGTTCGTGTGTCCATTATGAGCCTAAATGACCAACTGCCGTTGCAGTCAAGCTCTATTCCACTTCCTGTTTCGCTGCCAAGGACACAGGGTCGCTTTCCAGAAAGACTCATCAATGCCATTCTGGCGATCAAAGAGTACCCTTTACTGCTGAGTCCTTGTCATAAAAAATTACGCAAGAGACGGCTGCCTGGAAGACTGACAAAATCATTAGATGATCTTACAAACTTGGACCTCCCATTCAACATACAGCATTTTTATGAAAGTCTTAAGGATAGAATTGAAGAGAGATCTAGATTCAAACAGCAAACAAGACTGAATGAATTGCATCTTGCTGATTCTCAGTCCTCAACAATCAAGCCCACAGATTCCTTGAGCCTTTCAGCTCCTGAAGGCATCCTGAGAACAGGTATGCAGGAGAGAGTGGATGAGGAGGATAGCTCAGCTTTGGATGAGCAGTTTAGGCAGATTCTTGCTGCTCGTGCAGACTCAATGGCACAGTATCCAGTGAAATCTTCAACATTTCCACAATATGGACCAGGACACTCAGTTGCTGAAACGGCCACAGATTCTGGAGACAAGCAGATCCAGAAGCTTCTAATAGCCCGTGTGCAGCTGAGTGCCAGAAACAGTTTAGAGGAGATGGGACTGTCAGGAGAGAATACAGACCTGGATTCTCCAGCTTTGAATGAATCCCAGCACAGAATGGTTAGACATAAATCACCATCTGAATCAGATATATCCTTCCCAGAGGAAGAGCTTAGCCATACAACTAGACAGCAGAACTTGAGAAACAAAAGCTCTTCCACCAATAACTTGAATGACTTATATTATGGGCTGAACAAATCTCAGGAATCCAGTGACAGCATGTGTATTGTCTTTGTCGGCCCATCAAATGACACAAAGTCCTTTACCACTGACAGTATATCACCTAGCCCAGCAAAATTTCCAGTTTCTCAGAATTCTTCAGCCACATCAGATAGTCACATGTTTCAACACAGTCGATCATTGGACAGTATTCTCACAAACAGCAGTAAAGCGGACAGTCAAGTGTCTCCTAGATATGCAAGTAAAAGAGATTCTATACCACCTTTGCTGGAGAGAGCTGCGTCCTTGGACGACATTGTCCACCAAAAGCTGAAACGAATGGCTCGGAGAACACGTCACAGCTCACGATCTGCAGAGGCGTTGGATGATGCAAAAATGCAAGAGGAGCCTGATGAACAAATTTTTCCACCAGCCATCAAAGTCACAGATCTGGACGAAGATTTTATAGATGGACAGGACAGCACAGAAGAGATGACTGATGCTGAAATATCACTCAGAAGACACTCCTCTTCTGCCTCCCACATCTCTACTGTTGGCTTTTTGTACCGAAAAGCTTCTCATCCAAGAGACTTTCATGGTTTCCATGAAGAATCTAGAAAACATCTTCAGCAGATTCAGAGTGAGACGTCTGCAGATTCTTTGGGCATTTTAGATCTTTCATCCAGGGAGAGTGAATCCTCAGAATACTCTAGTGACAGTTATTTCAGATCTGAGGTCGAATCAGGCACTCCATATTTTAAGGAATTTACACCAGGAGATCGACCAGTACAGTCAGAAAATGGCAGTCAGACAGAGGGATTAGTTTACGGTACCCAAATGACTTTGCTCTCACCTACTTCAGATCTGAGCACTGTGGACAGCAATGAACAATCAACAATTCCTTTGTCAAAAGAGTCAGAAAACTGGCAGCAAATGTCAGATATCATGAGAGAAACAACAGATCTATTGAAGAACATACAAACTCATTTACCTTCTGTGCCTGTCATGGAGCTGGACAGTTCAGATGATAGCTTCAACACCCTGACCATCAATGGACAAACATTCAGTGGAGAACCATCTCCCAGAAAGAAAGTGACAAGTCTAAGCGATGTGCCAGAATCTCAAAAGGCAGTTGATAGGGAGACACAATCTCAGAGACAAGGATATCAAAGAACAGCAGAGGATGATCTTTCATCTCAAGAAGTGCAATTATCACCAGAACTCCGACAAAAAATTCTAGAGGAATTTTTGAGAAAACAACCAGAAAGAGTCTCATTTGGTCAAGGTGTTTTGAAGAGGATGGATGAGAGGCACTTAAGTCTTGCTGAAGATGGACAACCTCATCCTGTCATTGATAGTACACATGAAAGAAAAGCCAGCAGTGATGGTGTAGACAGCCAAGCAACAAAAGCCATGGCATACCACAGATGGGCTGAACAACTTACAGAATTTGGCGCAGAGGATGGGGCTTGGACAGATGAACCAGAGGAGAGTTTCGTAGATGAAGAAATGATGACTGATGCTGCAAGTGTTGCTGAATCCTCAACTCAGACCACTCCACCTAGACCAAAGAAACCTGAAAGAATCATCATCAAAGTGCAAGACAGAATGACACAGACTGGAGCCTCACTGGACAACAGCATTTCTGAGGAAGTTCAGACTGACACTGACTGGAGTATGGATGATGCTGAAACTTTCAGTGATGGAGTTTCAGTTTCTTTCTCTGTGGCCCAGACAGAGAGCCAAGGATTCCTGAAGTCCTCAATGACTCAGACAGAAGAACCATTGAAATCTTTCACATCCCATGGAGTTCAGACAATGTCTGATCTTTCCAGGGCTCATACAGCTCCTGGTCTAAAAGAAAATATCAAAATGCCATTTTCTGTCACTGCTGATACAACTCTAACTCCACAGGCACAGCTACCAGACAATTCAGTCATTGATGAACAAAGAAGTGATGAAGATGGTGTTGATGATGAACGACATAGTCGACACAAAGTTGATCATATCCCTGCTCATGGTGACAGACCTCATGTGGTGAAAAGAGAAACTCTTCCCATAGTTGACACAGAGTCTGGGTCCAAAAACCTTGGTGTCTCAAATATTATTGAAGATGATTCTTCAAAGGATACCAGTTCAGTTGGATCTGTTACAGATGATTCCTCACAGACTTCAGCTAGAACTTTGGAGCAACCTGAAGATCAATTGAGTCTCAGATCAGCCAGGCAAGAATTAAGCGAAAGATTATCAGGCAGTCAAGAGACATCTGCTGATGAGTGGAAAGGTGATTCCTATTCTCTCTCAGCTCACATACAGGCCGCACAACAAGCAGAGGCAAATGCTATCTCAGCTGGTTTTGATTTCAGTTCCTCAAGCCAGCCCACCAGCAGACCTCCTTCAGTCTGTGAATCCTGCCAAACAGATTTGTCTTTCGATTCCTTGACGCCCAGACCAACAGAGCACAAAGCCACATCAACAGAAGACCTCCTGGATCCTGACAATGTTGTCAGAGTCTTGTACCCATCAGAGCACTACCAGTCCTGGGGAGAGACCAGAGATTTTAATGAGGATATCTCTCAGTCAGACATGAACCAGAGGGCGTCTCAAGCATTCCAGGAATCTCAGCAAATCCCTCACATGAATGTAACTACAACAGAACTGTTTATGGCAGAAACTGATACAGATAGAGACAAACATTCCAGTAAAAACATTTTTGTGAATTCTTCATATTCTGATTCTCTCACATATGGCATCCCCTCATCAGATGTCACTGGTGACCAACCTGGTGTAAGCGAGAGCTCTAGAAAACAGGAAGAAGATACACCTATTTATTCTGGGGAAGCAAGAGAAACTGATAGACAAAGTTCATCTGTGATCTCTAATCTTAGACAAGAAGATATTGCAAGGGAAACATTGCAGTATGAAAGACCTCTCCCAGCACAACGACCTGGCCAGAATATATCAGGTCATGTAGATGAGGTGTCAAGTCACCAGAGGATACAATCAAACCTACAGGACCAACCAGTGGCTGAAGATGACTCCTTCCATCATTCACCAGATACAGAGCTGAGATCCATTCCAGCACATCAGGTTGCAGTCAGTGGAGGCTCACGCAGTGAAACTGAAAGACTTCCTGGTGATGATAGTGTTGTAAATCTCACAGAAAGATCATGGTCATCTGCTTCTGCCTCTGAAAATATTCCTCAAGATGGCAGAGAGACAAAACCTATGGAAACAAGTGGAACCATCCTTCAAACCTCTGGAGCAGGTCAGGACCAAATCGGTGGTGAAGTTCACATGAGACCATTTCATGATGGCCAGAAAAGAGCAAACATTTCCACTGACATGTCTGATGCCACTCAAAATAAAGTGGATGGGGAAAGAAGTTTCTTTATCACGGGGGCAGAGATTCACAGAATGGATTCTGATCAGGACAGGGAAGAAGTTAAAGTAGGGCCAACAGCACAGCACTCCCTGAATGTTCAAGATGGGAAAGAAGAAAAGCTGCCCTCGGGAGTCACAGGAACTGTGGATATTCAAGGAAAGAATCAGTTAAGAGAGGATGAGCCAACAGTTGACAGTGTTGATCGTCCAGGACTTTTGCCAGGAGATGGAGAATTTGAGGATCTGGAAACTGAAGAGATTCAGGAAGGTTCATTGTCTTCGCTCCTCAGCGCTTACAGGCAGTCATGGAGCAAAGATTCCAGTGCACATCACAAACCTAAAGAAACATGCCAAGACATTGATTCACAATCCAGAATCACAGATGGCTCCTCAGAAGAATTTATCTGTGATGCCTCTGAAGTTGATAATCAAAAAGTTCATGAACTATCAGGTCATGCTACAATATCTGATAGAGAGTTAAGTGGACCAAGTCACAAAGTGCCATCTCATTCTACTGACAGCCAAGGATTAGACAAGGGATTCGATGATACTGAATCATCGACATATACAGAAATTCAAAGATATGATGAAGGAGGAAATGGAAGAGATGGAACAGGTATCTCAAGAACTTTGGAAATTGATCACTCCCAGGTGAGGTATGGAGAGACAGAGAAAGAGAGAGCTGCAAGGGATCAGGTCTCTTCATGGGAGAATTCTTCACAAATTGGTGAAGAATTACAACCATCAACTGAAGCAAACATGCATGAAGTGAGAACAGCCAGATCTGATGACCAAACAGATGCAGATCAGAGACTACAAGAAAAATCAGGTAAAATTCACAGTGATCAGACAAGATCTGGAGACAGAGGCTATGACTCTGCCAGTGAAGATCAAGGTAATGCAGAAAAGGCCATGTTGCACGATGAACATCCAGAAATGGCCAGACAGATACCAGGACAATGGGAGAGAGGTCGAGCTGTGAGAGATGGCATTCAGGGATCAGATATCAGTACCCAAGGCACTGCTCCTGAGAAAGCAAAGAATGCCACCTGTCCATCAACACAGGCTGTCAGCTTAGACATTGCAAAGAAAGAAGAAAGAGAAATGATTGGCACAAATTTGGTCACAGAACCAGCAAGTGTTGGCACTGATAGCTACACCTCAATTAAATCTGAAGGAGGAATTAGAGCTACAGTCACAGTGACATCAGACAGTACCACTGCAGGCTCAGTAACTGACACCATACCCCAGTCTGAGAGAGATCACATTGACATAGGAGGCACCCTGGTTAATAAAGATAGGGATGCCACAGGCACTGGTGTTTCAGAACTTATAAGAACTGGTATGAGCAGAGACAGTCTCAAGAATGAAAAAGAAGAGAGTACTGTCTCGAGTGTCTCAGACTGGCCAACTGATGCTAGTCACAAGGCAGCTTTACTATTATCTGAGGAAGAGAACTTTGCTAGGGGTATTATCAAAGAATCAGTCAGTGATACTGTCAGGGGAGAGTCCTTATCCAGATCTGAAGATGAGCAAAAGCCACCAACATCTACTGTCAGAAATGATTTGCTACCTGAATCTGAAGCAAAAAAAGAAAAGGGTGTTACAGAACTGGCTAGAGTTAGCACTCAAGACACGACTCCAAGTAGACCAGGAAAGGAAAGAGATATCACAGGAGAGGCGTATGATGTTATCGGTAAAGACACTGTGTTGAAGGCCATGGAAGAAACAGTCCCATCAGAAAGGAATGCAGTGTCAGCTTTGGATACCCCTGTTGTCGGGGCTGAGAAAAAGAAACTTGATACTAAATTATCAGATGTGGAACAAATTCCCTCAAGAGAACTCAGCTTACATGCCACTGAGGATGAAGAAACTACAGGAGATGTCAGGCGGCAAGTAACAGATTGTACCAAAGACTTTATACCCAGGTCTGGTGAAGAAGAAACAGGTATCAGAGAAGCAGTCAGAAGAGAAAGATCTGAGGAAGACGCAGTTGTCTCTGACATCACAGAAACAGGGAGAGATGTTTCCAATGTCACATCACCCAGATCAGAGATAAGAGGGGATGTGACTGACACCAGAGAACCAGCAAGACATGCTGCTGTCAGGGACAGCTTAGCCAAGCCTGGACAAGAAGAAATTGCCACAAATATCAATGACCTAACAAGAAATATTGCTAGCCAAGACATTACCCCCAAGCCAGAGGAAGAATGCTATGCCTCAGACATTGAAGAACAAGGAGGAGGTGTTGTCATCCAAGGTAGTGCAAGCAGAACAGAGAGAGCTGAGGATGTGACATATGCCATAACAGAACAGGGAACAAGATCACAAGGGCTTTCAGGTCCTGCTAGTCTTCAGAAACATGTTGATAGGGATGGGAGTGATGGAAAGAATGTCATACCAGCCACTGGAGATCACCAACAACAAGGTGGTCTTCAAAGATCAGATGTTGACAGAGTGTATCCAGCATATCAAGGTGAGGCCATGGAAAGAAAGCCACTGCAAGACACTTTAGGTGCTGAAGTAGATGGAAGCGAACAAGAAAGTGAAAGAATGCAGAACGACATTATTAACATACCAGAGACACAAAGACAGGAAGGTCTCCCAGCTCATAAGCCACATGAAGCAGCTGAAGCAGGTGAAGTACTAGACAAAACTCTTAGGAGAGGAAATACCACAGAAATTGCAAGCAGACTAATTGGTCCACATCCGGATGATAAACTAAAAGATGAGGATGAGTATACCACAGGCAAAACAGCATCTGAGAAATCACATGATGAAACAATGCGAATGTCCTTATCAGATCTTGACACTGCCAATAGAGACAATGAAATCAGAGCTCAGGCTATCCACACAGATGAAAGTCATGACAGACTAACAGTTCTGAATGTTGATGACAAGACTGTACAAACTGATCTGACCATGGACATTTTAGATTCTCTGCAGCACATGAAACAAGTGGAAGAGAGAGAGTATCAGGTTGTGACTGAAGCCCAAGCAGGAAAAGTCCCATTAAACTCCATGGAATCCTTAGAAAAAGTTGAAACAAAAATAGATGTAAGCAGTGAATGTCATGGATCTGGTAGTTCTAGATTTGAAAGAGTTTCAGATGGACTAAGAGATAGAGAAATAATGGCCGGATCAGAACAAGAAAAGAAAGAAATCAGACCTGGATCTGTGGATAGCAAAATGGATGTGGATTCTGCTGGACAGTACCTGCCATCAGATTTCCAAGATGATCAAATGGCAAGCCAGGGAGCTATTGAGTCTGATGAGGAAGTTGTTCAGACAGACATCATTACCATACCCACTGAGAACAGGGAACAGTGGGCACAAGACCAAGTCACAGATTTTCTTGGAAAGCATAGCAAGCTTAATGAGATTCCCAAAATAGAAGATACATCCGCAGAAAGCAGAATTGTCAGAGATACTACTCCAGCAGTGCATGAGGTGCTAGCTACACTTCAGACTGATGAAGACAGGAGCCACAAAGAGACTGAAGATAGTAAAAAGGCTGGGCAGAGGAGCTCTGGTACTCTCAACATTTCTTCCTCAGACAAACAAATGGCAAGCATTGGAGAACATGCAGATCAAGTGTCTGAACTTAGGACTGAAGAAGAGAGTGATTCAGAGGAAGAAGTTGTTGTCACAGATGTCATTTCTCTTTCAGACAAAGATGTAAAACAACAGCCTTCATCTGATCTCTCTGGCCAATTTGAAATGAATGCAGGAACAATCACATATTGGAGATCTGAAGATGAACTCATCACAAGTGATATTCCTTCCTCAAAAGATGAAAGGACACACATCTCAGATGTAAAAGACAGCCAAATGGCTGACAAAACTATTGAGAGTGATGTCCGCCCCGTCTCACAGGAAGAGCTGCCAGATGATTCTGAATATAGAGCAATGTCAGGAGTTCCAGAATCAGGTTTGGCATATCCTTTGACATCAGAAAAACAAGCAATAGGTGCCAGTGACGAATCCAATCTGCCACCCTCGCAACGAGCATCTGTGCAGTTCACAGAGAGAGACACTCTGTCAGATGCAGAGAAAGACGACCATGAGACAGAAGGAGAGACTTTGAGCTCTACAGATGTGAATAGGGATATCAGATTAGAAACCACCAACTTTTCCTCTGTCAGTCAGCAGTCCACAACTGCTTCAAAAGGTAAGCCACAACCTCTCGAAGGCGTATCTTCCAGACAACAGTCTGATTTACCCTCAGCACTTGGGAGACAGCATGAAGAGAGACTCACTCAAACTGCATTAACATCAGAGGACATAGATCGGTTGATGAGAAATTCCAGCAGATTTGCTACCCAGCAGGTTGAACCAGCATTTTCCCAAAGTGAAACATCAAACGACAGTGATAATACACCACACACTCAGACTGCCCAATCTACTGGTCCTGTCACTGAAGGAGAGACTGCACCATCGGAAATGAGTGGTGATGACTTGGTGTACCAATCTGATGGAACACGTATAACACACAACATTGAGGAAAATCTCAGAGATAGGACTCCTGCTGCATTAGGAGCACAGAGAACAGAGGATGCTGACATTCCTCCAATCAAACCAGAACCTTATGAAATGAAAGTGGACTCCTCACAAGCAGCAGGCTTACAGTATGCAACCTTATCAGATCATGATGAGAGAACTCTCAGGAATAAAGATCTCAGAGAAGTGGAGACTATCATGGATGAGACCTCAAAGCAGATTCCATCTGCTATAAATGTGGAACAGAACTTGAAGGCAGATCTTTTGTCTCAAAACAAGGATGTCTGCCTGGTTGCAAATAGGGAATTGCCTGGCAAACCAAATGAAAAGGCTTATGAGAAGACAGAGGGGAATATCACAGGAAATCAGGCTGAAGGCCAGTCAAAAACAATTCTCTCTTCAGAAGGAGCAGCCATGGTGAGAAATGTGTCAGTCAGACCCAGTGGAATGGATGAAAGGGACACAGATAGGAGTGTAGATGGCGAGAGAAGAAAAGATGATGAAAAATTGATTCAAACTACACTGAAACATGAAGATATGGATCTATTGTTGCAGAAGAATAGGTCAGACAGTGGATTGTTTTCCAGTGATCAGTCTCAGATAGGAATCCCAAACACTGATGGCAAAGAGCTGTCCTTGCAGAGAACAGGTGACAAGGAAAAGAAACCATTTTCAGGCAGGAGCCCAGTAGCCTCTGATGTGGGAACAGAGCCTGTATCCTTGAGTTCTATGCCATTCAGTGAGACCCATGCTGGAGGCATTCAGACTGGCATGATTACAACAGAAGAGATGGATCGAGCTGAAGAGTCAGGTACTGCAGATGAAGACCTGGAGGACTCTGATGAAGAGGTAGTTGTTACTGATATCATTACAATCCCATTGGGCGCAGGTCAAGAAAGAAAGGCAGATCTAGCAGACAATGTCCAAGAGAAGGAGAGAGCTGTGATAAAGACTGACCATGAAATAGAGCGAGAAGAACTGAACAGTGCTGACAAAGAAACAAGGAAACATCTGCCCAATGCAGATCAAGAAAGACAGAAAAGCAAGATAGGAGGTGATATGAATGTAATAGAGTACCATGGAGAAACATCACTGACAGTCAGCCAGTCAAGACAGCTGATGGGAGATCATGGAGACAAGACATCTGAGGAAGAGGTGAGCTTCACTGATGTTATTTCTCTACCAGGTACCTCAGCGAGTCATGTCAGTAAAGATGAAACATCAAAGAGAAGAGAGTATCAGAAAGAAATCACAGCAACACTCGGCCAGTCAGGGCAGGAGATGGGAGATCAGAAGGTTCAGGGAGATGAGTCATCTGAGGAAGAAATGAGTTTCACTGATGTCATCTCTGTGCCTGGATCCACGGTGAGTGATGTCATTGCAGATGATACATCTATGAAGCGAGAGTACCAAGGAGAAATGTCAGTGACCTTCAGCCAGTCTAGACAGAGGATGGGAGATCAGGGAGATGAAACATCCCAGGAAGAATTGAGTTTTACTGATGTCATTTCTCTGCCAAGCACCAGAGCTAGCGATGCTAATGAAGATGAAATATCAGCAAGGAGAGAAAATCAAGGAGAAATTTCTGTGTCATTTGGTCAGTTGAGACAGAAGATGAAGGATCAGAAAATACAGGGAGATCAAGAAAATGAATCCTCTGATGAAGAAATTATCTCCATTGATGTTATCTCTGTACCTAGATCCAGACTGGGTGATGAAGCTGGTAGTGAAACATCAAAAAGGAGAGAGTATCAAGAAGAAAAGTTAGGGATACTTGGTCAAACAGGAGAGAAGATGAGAGATCAGACAGTTCAGGGAGATGATTCATCTGAGGAAGAAATGAGCTTCACTGATATTGTCTCTGTGCCTGGAACCAGAGTGAGTGATTCAAGTGATAGATCAAATACAGGAAGCGAGTATCAAGGAGAAATGTTGACACTCAGTCAATCTAGACAGAGGATGGGAGATCATGGAGATGAGTCATCTGAGGAAGAAATGAGCTTCACTGATGTTATCTCTGTGCCAGTGTCCAAAGTCAACAATGTCCTTGCAGATGATACATTGACTAGGGCAAAATACCAAGGAGAAATGTCAGTGACACCCAGTCAGTCTACGCAGATAATAGGAAACAATGGAGACAGAATATCGGAGGAGGAACTGAGTTTTACCGATGTTATTCCTCTGCCTGGAACCACCGTGACAGAGCCAGGTGATACATCAAGTAGAAAAGAGGATCAAAGACAGGTGTTGAAAAGATTCAGTCAGTCAGATCAGAGAATGGAAGATCAGGGAGATCGGAAGGAAAGAATATCTGAGCAAGAGATGAGCTTCCCTGACAATATTTCACAACCTAGAACCACAGTCGAGAATGTAACTGGAGGTGACGCATTTAAAAAGAGAGAGTGCCAAGAGGATCTGTCAGTGACGTCCAGCCAGATAAGGAGAGATCAGGTAGATGATGGAGATGAGTCTTCTGAAGAGGAAATGAACTTCACTGATGTTATCTCAGTGCCTGAAATCACAGCAGCTGTGCCAGGGGAAACACTAAAAATGAGCGAGTACCAAGGAGAAATGTCAGTGACGCTCACCCACTCAAACCAGATAATGGGAGACCAAGGGGACAGGACATCAGAAGAACAAATGAGTTTCACAGATGTTATCTCTCTGCCAGGAACCAGATGGGGTGAGGGAGCTGGTAGTGAAGTATCAAAAAGAAGAGAGTATGGAGAAGAAAAGTCAGTGACATTCGGTCCGTCAGGACAGAAGATGGGAGATCAGAAAGTTCAGGGAGATGAGTCTTTTGAGAAAGATTTGAGTTTCACTGATGTTATCCCGATGCCCAGAACCACAATAAGTGATTCAGGTGATTCAGCAAAAACAGGGGGAGACTATCAAGGAGAAAAGTCAGTGACACTTAGTAAGTCAGGACAGAGGATGGAAGATCAGGGAGATGAATCATCTGAGGAAGAAATGAGCTTCACTGATGTCATCTCTGTACCTGGATCCACAGTGAGTGATGTCATTGCAGAGGATACATCGATGAAGAGGGAATACCAAGGAGAAATGTCAGTGACCATCAGTAAGTCTAGACAGAGGATGGCAGACCAGGGAGATGAAACATCCCAGGAAGAAATGAGTTTTACTGATGTTATTTCTCTGCCAAGCACCAGAGCTAATGATGCTGCTAGAGCTGAAATTTCAACAGGAAGAGAAAATCAAGAAGAAATATCAGTGACACTTAGTCAGTCAAGACAAGAGATGGGAGATCAGAAAATACACAGAGACCAAGGAAATGACTCATCCAAGGAAGATATGAACTCAACTAATGTTATATCTGTCCCAGGAAGGAGACTGGGTGATGGAGCCAAAGGTGAAAGACCAGAAAGAGGATATTATCAAGAAGAAATATCAGTGACATTTGCTCAGTCAGGACAGAAGATGGGAGATCAGAAAATTCAGGAAGATGAGTCTTCTGAGGAAGAAATGAGCTTCACTGATGTTATCTCTGTACCTGTATCCAAATTGAGTGATTCAAGCGATATATCAAAAACAGAAGGAGAGTATCAAGCAGAAATATCAGTGACCCTTAGTCAGTCAGGACAGAGGATGGGAGATCAGGGAGATAAATCATCTGAGGAAGAAATGAGTTCCACTGATCTCATCTCTGTGCCAGTTTCCAAAGTGAGTGATTCAGGCGATACATCAAAAACAGGAGAAGCCTATCAAGGAGAGGTGCCAGTGACACTCAACCAGTCTGGACAGAGGATGGGAGATCAGGGAGATGAAACATCAGAAGAAAAGAGGAGTTTCAGTGATGTTATCTCTCGACCAACAACAAAAGAGGGTCATGCAGCTGGAGGTGATGTGTTGAAGAAAGAAGACCACCAGGAAAAAATGTTAGTAACATCTAGCCAAATAATGAAAGATCAGGAAGATAAGAGAGATGATTCATCTGAAGAAGAAATGAGATTCACTGATGTTATCCCTCTGCCAGGTACTGGAGTGGGTGATACCACTGGAGGTGATATGTCAAAAAGCAAAGAGTATCAGCAAAAAATATCAGCTGCAGTCAGTCAATCAGGAGAGAAAATGGAAGATCAGAGAGATCTGCTGTCTGAGAAAGATACTAGCTTCACAGATGTTACCCCTGTGCCAGGAACCAGATTGATTGCTGGAACTGAAATCAGGTCTTCTCAGTCAAGTGCTCTGATTACTGAAGGAGAAGACTCAAAGAGAGTTGTAGTGGAACAGATTTCAGTTCTGCCCAAACAAGGTTTCAAATCAGAAGATGGGTCTGGAGTATCAAGCAATGAATCTCAGGCCTCACAAATCTCTGAACCTGGTGAAAATGTTGAAGACACATCAGAGCTCAACCGTTTGGGCAAAGGAAAAGTTCCACGTGAAATGGAGAGGGACTCACAGCGAAATGTCTCCATGTCGCAGGATTCTGATTCAGAGGAGGTGACTGTCACTGAAGTCATTCAGGCTCCATCACTATCTGTCTCTGCTGACAGGCCAGGCATTTCATCACAGGCACTGAGACAAGCCAGCCATGGACTTGTAAGGGAAGAAATTCCACAAACTGTTGTAGGAGAGAACATTTCTCAAGACAGAGTGAGAGCAGTGGAAAAATTTAGTGAAGTGGGATTACCGCCAGCTGATACTGAGCCTAGCCTACCATCAAGGGACAAGTCACAAAGAAAATCCTTACGAGACACTGTGGAAGAACAGGCACCAGAACAGGTCAAGAAGGAACTATCTCAAGAAGACACAACAAACAGAAAGCCATCCCAGGAAGTCAAATACATGGCACCTGCACAAGATAATGAACGTGATGTGTCATCAGAGGTCACCAAGGACATGCTATCATCACAAGAGACTCTTAAGAAAACACCAGAGCTGGACAGAGACAACAGATCTGAGTTGTATCAAGCTGGTCAGAGTGAAGTACCACAGTCACTGCCAACTCATACTTATGTGCAGGAAAAGACTTTCTATGACAGAGATAATATGGAACAAACTGATGAACCAAGTTCAGAAAACTTGTCATCATATTCACAGATCTGTGATGAGACTGAGTCCTTGAGACTTGAGAACAGAGATAGGAATGAAGGTTTGGGACCATTTGATCAATTACAGAGAGCAGATAAAGAGAGTCAAGCTTCAGCTCTTCCAGGTGTCTGTGAGCTGACTCAGACAGACCAAATCTCTGTTGTGTCCACAGCGACCCAGAGTCCAAGGCTTTTGGCTGAGACGGACACAGTGCATGTACAAACTGAAGATCTCTCTCATCAGTCTTGGACGGTGGCAGAGAACACAGCCAGACAGGAGACAACTTTAGCCAACATAATAACATCTGAAAGAGAAATCCAGACAAGCATAACATTAACAGATGATATATATGAGCGTGGTCAAGAATCTGAGGGGGGACTGGACCGAAGAGGTCAACTTCAGTCAGATGATTCAGACACCACTGAACGTGACAATAAAGTTGAGCAAACCACAGGTCAGTCATTCTTGGAAGATAGTGGAAGAAGAAGGTCAAACAAAACACCAGGCCATGATATTGGAAAGCTGGTCACCGAAAATCAACCCAGGCCTCTTTCTTCTGCAGTGGAAGCTGTTCAGGGAACCAAGAGTCAAGCTGTATATCCCATGCCAGGACAGGAGCCCACATCACCACCGAATGTGAGCCCAGGCACAGGACAAGACAGTCAAAAGCTTTCTGCAGATCAGTCCCCTAGAACTCCACCAAACACACCGTATCCCAGCACTGAGGTAGATACCATGATGTGGGCTGAGCCAGATCCCCACAGATTGAGAGCTGCAAGCCTAAGCAGTCCTCTGAAAAAGAAACCAAAGGTAGAAAGAACTCGGTTCTCAGAAGATCTAAATGAAAAGTTAACTGCCTTGTTTCATACAAACAATCCACAGAGCAGAGTCCCTCATTCAGATATACACCAGTACGTACTGCAGCAACAACAGTATTTGTATGCTCAACAGCAGCAGCTGAGGGAAGATGAGCAGGCCGAGACAGCATCTGCATCATTTCATCATGACCAGGCGTCGAGGGTAGCTCCATCAGTCTGCAGTGATTCAGCAGAAGAGTCAGGTGTCTTTTCAAATGATTCACCCTTCACTTCCAGGACCAGTGTGGAAAGAGAATCACCTGACACTCGGCAAATTGCTTCATCAGCTGTTACCGGACAGAGGGTCACCACTTTTGGCTTAGAGTTACCACCAGTTCAAGGGCAGGAAAGACAACAGAGTCAGATAACTAACCTGGATGAAACCAAACTGATTCAAAGAAGACAGACTGACAGTGGTCTGCATGCAGACCAGAATTATCAGAATGCACAGTCAGAACAACTTTCAAAGCAAAGATTGCAAGAGGATGAGAATGTAGATTCTAGACATGGACCAGCTGTCACACTACAGAGGCTTGGACCACACAGGGGGACAGAGCAGAAGGATTATCTCAAAGTTGACAGAGCCAGTCCAAGGTCAACATCATCATCTGATGAAGAATTGCTCATCATTGATGAAGTCTTTGTAATTCCTAATGTGCAAGAACTTATGGAGACCTCAAGTCAGGAATTCCTTGGTGTTCAGTCACCTGCAGATCAAAATGTTACAACAGACTCAGTACAAATGCTGACATCTCAGTCTGAGAGCTCAAGACCCACAGTATCAACAACTTCCAGAGAGGCTTTGTCACAGGCAAGAGTAAGAGACAGAGAGACAGATGGCAGCCCAGCTCAGATTGTGCATGACACCAAACTGTATGGCATCAGCAGTCTGCTCTCTGACAGTGGTGTTTACAGTGACAGAAGTTATGTGAGTGAACTCTCTGACACATACCAATCTTTTGGAATGAGTACAACTCAGGAAAATGAGAGCCACCCAACAGAGGACTCTTCGGCTCTGCCACAACAGCCTGGTGCTTATAGAACTGAAAGAAGTGAAAACACCACCCAAGGAAAAGCAGACACTATTGGGGCTTTTGACAGTCAGCTTCGGGGCCATCAAATGAAGACACCTGAGAGACAGATAACCCAGAGGCATTCACAGTTAGATACAGAGAGCCGACTGAGGACCAGTGGAAGACAATGGACTGCTGAATGGCAAGGCACTGATACAGTTGGCAATGCTGGTATTGCTGGTGAGAGAACCAAACCTTACTCTGGTGAGACTGGACGTACTGTGGAAGGTGAACAACTCGATTTTGGGCAGGCTGCGGATAAGGGAGATTCTTTTGATATCAGGTCCACATTCTCCACTGCTTATGTAGAGAACGCTCGTCAAGAGGCCCTAGCAGCAGCTGAAAATGATTCTGAAAGGACTGATGCACTAAATCTATTATCTCTTGTCACAGGATTTGGGCCCAAAGAGGATTCCATAGATCAGCCTACACCTCCCAGAACCCAGAGAAACAGAGTACTGAGAGCATCGAGAGATGACAGCCCATTCAGCCCAGAGGACAGTGATGTTTATGCTCAAGAGAGTCTTGAAAATAAAAGTATCTATGAATTCAGTGACTCTGAAAAGCCACATAAGAAAAGGAGATTTAGAAGAAGGGGACCAGGCGGTGAATACGAGCTCTCCAGCAGTGAGGAAGACAGTGAGATACCAAGCAGAAAAACCAGTGAGGGACACCAGACTACAAAGTCAGATGGCACTGAACGTAGGTCATCTGGCCCTGCTGATCCTGAGCAAATTAGCAGACAGTCATCCATTGATGCTATGCTCAGTGCATCTGCTGAAGACACGCCTTTCTCTCCAGAAATGTCTGACAGCGATACCCTAGTATATCCACTGCCTGGTCTCAGGTCATTTTCAGCTGATTGGTCAGAATCAGAGGAAATCTTCACACAGCGTCTTCCACATGACAGCAGAACGCTAGCAGAAGGTGTGCAAGACTTCCTTGTCAGAGCAAGAACTGATATGCAGCAAGCAAAGGGTTCAGGCCATCAAGATCATGTAGACGGTGCAGAATCTGTACAAACTGACAGAGAAATGCTATCAGACCGCTATGCCCATGCTGGAAGTCAGGACAGATCTGTAGAAGAAACCACTGCTCCACTGACTGATATAACAAATCAGGCTGGAGTCTATCTGAGTACTTCTGAAAGACAAGGCAACAAAGATGTCTCAACTGAAAGGATGACTACACTGACAGATGGTGACTTCTCACACATCCAAAACCTTGAGGCAGATGAATTCATTTCAACAAGTAAATCAGGTCAGCAAGCAGTAGAGGACGCATCCAAAGCACAAAGTGATGTGTCAGTGGACTTTGACCAACACAGTGAACAAGTAGCTGAGCCTAACATAAATGTCACGATGCAAGTTGTAAAGAGTGACCATTCAGACAGTACAAAATTAGCTGACACAATTTCCACCAGTGAAGGATCTCATTCACGACCAGACAGCAGGGGAGAGCTGGAGGAAGATGGAACATCAGTGAGGCGGGGCTCTCTGACAGTCACCTCTCGTGATTCTGATGCTGAGGTGGAAGAGTCATCAGGGACACTGTTTGGTGCTGATGTTGCAGCTGAAGCAGATAAAGAGGAAATTGTCAGCCGTGGACCTTCATCAACACTAGTGAACGATGTGGAAGAAGCACAGCTAAAGATGGTGGAGGGGCAAGATGATGCAAACACAAGTTTGGGATACTCTGAAGTGGATTCCATTCCTCTGTCTGTAGTTCAAGGGCAAACAACAGGGGTCAAGAAAGAAGAAAGAATTGAAACCAAAGTTGAAAATTATGAAGAAAGAGATCACCTAACACCAGATATGAGGGATAGAAGTATCCTGAAAGACATTTCTGAGAAATCAGATTCAGAATCACTGAAATTTGCGGGAGAACAAGATACATCTAGTGCAGCTTTTGTTGCCTCAGGAATGAAAAGAGAGGAGTCAGATACACTTAGTCAGGGCTTGCAAACACGAGAGCTAGAGATTGTGAACTTGGCACAAGAAGTCATCAAAGCCAGCAGAGAGCTCAGAGATCTGTCCCCAGGTCAGCAAGGAAGTGGCATTCATGAAGTTGAAAAGAGAGAATCTCTAGGCCTGAGTGAATTTGGCACTGAAGGAGCCAGTCTACCATTACACATACCAGGTCAGCCTCAGGGCTTTGCTGCCTCAGATAACAATGAAACACAGAGAAGAATGGTATTCAGAACTGATGGTGATGAGCGTGAGGGCGAACTAAGCTATAGGAAAGAAGAAACAGTAGAAGAATTTCCTCAGGTTTTGATATCTCAAACCCGGGCTGCATTGTCTCTGCCTAAAGGTCCCGTGGTCAGCCGTCCACCCATTGATAGCCAACAGAAAGATGAGCACGGTGCCTCTGGTGAAGACAGAGCCTCCAGGGCAATCAATCTTTACATTTCAGCCAGACGTCCAAGAGAAGGTGAGCTGAGTTATAGGATGGAAGACACAATAGCAGAGTACAGGGGCTTTATGCAACCATCAAGAACATTAGAAAGTGGATCTGTTACAAACCTGAGAGAGCAAAATGTTTCTGTGACACAAACATCAGCTGAGTTGTCCAGGAGCACTGCCACTGTGACTCCACCTGAAGACGTTTTTAGTTCTCAAGAGCTAGAACAACCTGTTGCCATTATCTCAAAAGAAGATGTTTCAACCAAATCCAGAGATGTTTCAAGTTCAGATGAGTTGGAGTCTGTGACCCAAGCTACCACTCTCACAGATTCACAGCATACAAATGCAGCTTTATCTAGTTCAGATATTCGGAGAGTGGGCATAACTTCAGTTGTGGATGATGCAGGCAAAGACCTTTTACACCAGAGAGAAAGTGATGATAGATTGTCAGAAACAAGAGAGTCATCACAGCAATCAGAATCTCATGGTGTTGTGTCCCTTAGCACTGAATATCAACAGTTAGCTGTGTCAGATGCAACAGCAGATTGGCCCAGGACAAGTGTATCTTTACCAACTACATCTTTGACAACAGACTCATCCCAGACAGATCAAGAATCATCTAGCATCTATGCAGGTAGCATTTCAGCCTCTGATGTTACTTCAATCAATGCAAGCATAGTGTCAGAGTCATTGGGGAAGAGTTTAACAACTGACTCAGTCAGGACAGATGTATTGGCTGATTCAGCTAAGGCAGGTTTGATAGCTGGTCCAGTCAGGACTCATGTGACATCAGATTCAGTCAGGACAGGTGCAACATCGGATTCAGTCAGAATCAGTGACTCAGACAGGACAGGTGTTTCATCTGATTCAGTCAGAATAGGTGCAACAAGTGACTCAGACAGGACAGGTGCAACAGCTGATTCAGTCAGAATAGGTGCAACAAGTGACTCAGACAGGACAGGTGTAACAGCTGATTCAGTCAGAATAGGTGCAACAAGTGACTCAGATAGGACAGGTGTAACAGCTGTTTCCAACAGGATTGATGTATCATCTGACTTGCTGAGGACAGGTGCAACAGCTGATTCGATCAGAATAGGTGCAACAAGTGACTCAGACAGGACAGGTGTAACAGCTGTTTCCAACAGGATTGATGTATCATCTGACTCGCTGAGGACAGGTGCAACAGCTGATTCAGTCAGAATAGGTGCAGCAAGTGACTCAGACAGGACAGGTGTTAAACCAGATGGTCAGCCTTCCCTCTGGCAGCCAGAGACTCCAGGAGGAGGCAGCCAAGTCATTGTCTGTACCCCACCAGTGTCCACATTCATACCTGTGGCCACCAGACCTTTGAGAGAGCTGCATCATTCCCAGTCCAGCCCTGCTCTTTATGTTCACACCTTGGCAAACCCAGACATTGTGGATCATGACATGGCCAGAAACAGGAGGTCCAGAGAGGCCAGAACTACAGATTCAAGACAGAGAGTTGAGCTGGATATTGAAAGAGATAGTGAAAGTGGACGTGAACGCTCACCCCTTTCACGGCGCAGGAATGTCACAGTGGAAGTCCCAAGTCTGAACATTTCCAATCAAGAAATTCTGAATGAAATTGAAAAACTCAAGAATGAGCATTCCAAAATGATGGAGCTATTGGAGAGATCACGGGAGAGAAAGTCAAAGCCCAGACCAACCATCAGTATGGTACAAGGTCGCAGTTCTCCAAAAGCTGTAGTTGAATCTGACTCCTCCAGTGGGGAATCCCCTGTGACGGTGGTTCCCAGAAATGGCTCAGTGGGTGGCAGTGCTGGGACTAGTCCTGCTTCTTTCAGCCAAGTCTCTTCACCTCCACACATTGTGGGAAGGACAGATAATGAAACAGTTGAAGAAATTACCAACAGAATTAGACCAGTGGGAGTGAGAGATGGTGCAGCTCTGGATGTGAAAAGACAGTTATCATTGCAAGAAAGCCCACGCTCACCCAGAGAGGTTACCACTGTTTCTTCAGTTGTAGAAACAAAGACGTCATCCTCAACTCAGGCTGTGAGACTGAATGATTCTGGCTCAACTCAGGCGAATAATTTAACAAATGTGAGAATTGTTGTACAGTCTGAGGATTCTGAAGATGATCAGAATGACATTGACGGTCTACTGCTGAAGATTCCAGAAGAACTGGGAAGAGCAGCTATGCCCCCAACGACAACGTTGTTCGATCATGCTAGAGGTGCATTCAAGCCTGTGTCCGAAACAGACCAAACAAGAGTCACAAGTGAGAGCACAGAAACACAGGATGATGGAGCATCAGCACAGCTGTCAACCAGTTTTGATGATCTGTATGACTCCAGGACAGCGGAACTCATCAGAATGTCATCAGATATCATCAACAGAGCATCCAGAGAATCCAGAGAGTCCACAGGTCATGATGACAGCTCCAGCACTATCTCCAGAGATGCCAGTGTATCTCCGCTCACACTTCAAGCCATCCTTGATGACGACAAAGATTCAGCATTCTCAGTGTCCACTATTCACGTCCGTCACATGGTGAGCACAGGTGTGGAGGTCAGTGTGAGCAATTCTGATGACTTCACTCAAACAGACTCAATAGATTTCCCCAACACCAGTGCTGGCTCTTTGGAAGACACCTCAATGCATACCAATGAGCTGGGTCTGTCCTATATGTCTGAAGGTGGCAGCAGTGAAATGTCCAGGATTCAGAGAGAGCTTGATAGACTTCACCATGAGAGAATCGAGATCATAGAGCTTCTGTCACTTCATTACCTGCCATCCAGTCTTACCATTGAATTACTAGAGGCAAAACTGAATTACTGCATTGGACAGACAGATACCCTGCTGGCCACTCTGGAAGATGCCTGGGGCAGGGAGGACACTCAAACCTCACATCCAAAAACTCTGATGAAAGTGACAAAGGAATACTTGGAAGAATACAAGTCACAGTTTTCCAGGAGCAAGAAAGACATAGAAGCTTGTCTGGAAACACATCAAAGAAGGCAAAGTGGTGCTCGTGGTCGCAGGAGAACTCGTGGTCGAGACATCATGAATATGAAACGACGGGCAGATATTGAGGCATTTAAGCTGGAGAGGTTACGTGAACAATGCAGGCATGAACGTGAAAAGATGAAGGCTAGAAGCCAGAGTCCATTCAAGCATTCGTTTTCATCATCACTGGATGAGATGTCTGTCAATGATTCATACTTTTCAACTGATTCACTGTCTAGGCGTATGACACCATCTCAGAGAAAGAACCACTTGGTGAACCTACGACGTCAGATAGTTCAGACATCAGCAGGAGAAATGGCGGCGATGAGACGCCACTCCATGTCTCCACATTCTTCTCCAGGAAGTCCAGACTCCTACTGGGCCTACAGAGCCGCCTCTTACTCTCCAGCAAGATCGGAGTCTCCAGGCATGTACACAATTTCCAGATCTCGACGACACCCCAGCCAGCGCTCAGAATCTTCATCTCACTCCTTCACTTCCACCTGGACGAGATGGAGCCCACTACCACTGGAGGTGCCACGCCCACACAGTGCTGAGCCAGTTCTGAGCAACATCAGCTCTGACTTCAGGACTAACGTGATGAATGCCTACTCCAGCAGGGATCTGAATCCTGATCAACTCATCGAGGAATCCAATCTGATTCGCAGACAAAATCAGGAGCAGATTGAGCAGGCCAGAGAAGCCCTGAAACAGCTGGACGATAAGAGGAGACAGTTGAAGAAAGTGGAAAGGTCAGTCTTTATTGCCCTCTTGGTTTCTTTAGATGGTGCTGATGCTTAAAATTAATGTAACAATTTTTGTCATAGTTTTCATTTTTTTAGTTCTTTTGTTCAAGTTTTAAGACAGAGTTATTGTATGCCCAGTTATAGAAGAAAATGTTTTAACTATATCAAAGTGTAAATGAGATTGAAAATAAAAACTGGCCATAAGACATAAACATTTTAATTTCCTTAGTAACTGGGAGCTTAATTACACTGTTTTCTGTTCACTGTTACCATAGGAATTTTTTGAAGAGCTGAAGAACTAGTAAGCCATTGTGTAGGATAGTTAGAAGACAGTGTATTGTCCTGATTATTAGTATAATAATAATTGTATGAAATCTTTCATCATTCAGAAGTCCTGTCTATAGCAGCAGCTCTCCCACAAGATCAAAGGGGAGATCACCTGTAAGTATTGTGGCCATTGAAGGAATTTTCATATCAGATTTGACATTTTTTTTAAAAAGTTGTTGACAAATTTAATTTCTTTTTTATATTTATGATTGTTAGATTTTGCAAAAAAGAGCCACCCCTCCCCAAAAAAATGTTTCACCAGTTTTGGGCATTTGATATTAATTGTTGGAAACAGGATTAATTCTCACAATTATTCAACATGATTAACATAAATAAACAGAATTTCATTAATGGATCTTGTAAAGGATAAGATCACATGAAAATTGCAGTCTAAAAGTCAGGTCCTTATTTGTTGTTTTGTGTGTGTGTGTGTGTCTGTCTGTTTTTTTTTTCTTTTTGTTCTTACTTTTTAAAAAAGTTTCCTGAAAAAAAAAAGTAAACAGTATACCAGGCTTTGACAAAGTCTTGGGGCTAAAAAATTACACGTTAGGTGTTTTATATAGGTGAAATATTGATAGAGGTTATTTATTGATTATGGTATGATGAGGTACGTTATCAAAGTATGGTTCATAAAATATTGCTAGAGTTAGCAATGACTGTTTTTTTTTTTTTTCATTTGTCTTTGGCAGGCTCGTCAGGCAACATCAGCCTCCTCAGAAACATCTTCTTCTACTGAATTTAGAACAAGATTGTAAGTAAATTTCATTTTTGAATCGACACTATTTTTTTGTTTTCTTTTTCTTTGTTTTTGTTTGTTTTTCATAGTTTTCTTTTATATGTTATGTGCAAATAGGTTTGATTACCTGTAATCTGCAGACATGAAATGGAGATGGAATAGAATAGGAATATCCCTCTTTGTTTAATTTTTAGGATAGCAAATTATTTGTAAAACCAGGATGCAGCTTTTAGACCCCAACACAAACACATTTATGAATTTTAAGAAAAGATATTGAAGTACATGGATTCAAACATATATTTGCAGCTCTAGAGATATTGCACCATCACAGACAAGCTCACCACGAGTGACTTCCTTCACTGAATATGCCAGGGACCATCTGCTGAGAGGACAGCGAAAGATCAATTCACTGGTCACACGAGGCCGCTCGCCTTCATCCAGTCAGTCACTGAGAGATTCACCAATCAGAACATCTCCTTCTAGGTCAATCCCCAAAACTGTTCAGTGGAAGCCACCAGTGTCTTCCTTCTCTGCATCTGGCATCAGCTGGCCTAGCTCTGTTCCTAGTGTTTTTAGATCCAGCTCTCAAAGCAGATCTGGATCCACCAGGACAGGTTCACCTCCGAAGTATTCATCCACAAGTCCTTTGCGATCCTCTTTACAAACAGGACTAAGCGCATATTCAAAGTACAAGCCAGCACAAGAACGGAGACATGAAACCATTCACAAGACCACATCTGACTATGTCATGGAGAGCAGAACGGACAAAAGTGGAACAACAACCAACTGGACAAGGGGAAGTACGAATTATACAGAGACAAAGATCGATCCACCTCCCACAGCAACTGATCCACAAAACACAAGTGGGGGAACTGCGGAATTTGAAACCACTCGCTCCGGCACACCCTCGTCAGTGTTATCCACAGATCTGGATGTCACCATGGCATCGTCTGGATCTGACTTGGTTGCCATGGGTGAGAGTCCTCCGAGGCCAATACAGCTAATCAGCTCTGTAGATATCAGAGCCGCCATTTTGAAAAAAAGGGGAGAGAGCAAATCAAAAGAATGAAATAAAACTTTTTGATCAAATGGACAAGAAAGTGATAGCTCATCAAACCCCAGTTATAGCTACCTGTAACACTGAGACTAGCCAAATCAGTCAGCCCCTAACAATGTTATGAAAATGAGTAGTATTTAGTGAGAGACAGCTTCTTCCAAACTCATGTAGCCTACAAATAAGACCATGGGATCTGAGATATTATTTAAACACATCATCTTCCATTGAGAACTGTTACTGAAAGAATTCCACAAAGCATTCCACTGTTTCACAACATCAACAAATCACTTCCATAGTTCATTGCCTCCCACAATTTCTTCCCTCTCAGACATTTTGTAGAAAGCAAAATCTTGGAGCAATTTATATGTCATTGTTATAATGTTAATTTATACAGTTTCATGTGAGTATAGCCTATTTCAGTAGTGAGTATCAAATTAGACATATATTATGGTGCAAACTCAATTATTTGTAATCTTTTGATATTTAGTCACCATGTAGCCCTGCCGTCCATCTCTGTGATAAATATCTCAACTCCACTTTTCCATCAAAAGTGCCAAATTTCTCATTGTTATGATATGAATATGTTTATTTCTTACAGCTATGGCTTTATTTAGACAGAATGGTTATTATGATAATTGTTGATGTAAGTAAATTTTGTACACAATTTTATGTGTCATTATGAATTTTTTCTTTGTTTTTAATATAATTGGCTGCAACTCACTGTTCAGAAAAGATGATGTAGTAAATCTGTTTTTATGTGTCAAGTATATTAATTTGTAGTTGTTGATATTGCATTACATAACAAAACTTGGCCAAAAGAGATGGAAGAATACATAAACAGATCAGTTTACCAGAGGTGTTTAAGCCTATTTTATTGTGTTAAATATGACAGTCTCACGTATTAAAAAAAATGCAGCAAAATTTGTTTTGCTCTTGCCATTTGATGACTACAGTTAGTTGATCTCAGTGCCTTATTGACTGCTTCACGAGGGCAAGAGGAATATGATATTTTCATTGTTTAAATCTTTGTTTTGTATCATGAAATGTGAATGTATGCATTGCTTTGCTTCAGTCTTGAGAATGCTGTTAGCTGTACGTGCATGTAATGCAGTCGATGATATATAGAGGGGAATGAATCTTTTGTTTGACGTCTCACATTTGTCTCTCCTCAATCAAATCTACATGCTTATGTTGTTAAATCTTGTTTAGTATTTTCTTCCAGCAGTCAAAAGGTTACATTTACCTCAATTCTTCCTTCATTGTTTTGGTTAAGTGTATTATTTCACATGTTGTCTAAAGTCATCCTCTTCCCGTGATAAACTCATCAACTCGGTCTGAAACCTTCTTTTGGCCTTCTGAACATTGATTGTTCTGTGACAGTCAGAGATTTGCTGTTTAATTGTCCTTTCCTGATTTTATTTTTTTTATTTTATCTTCCCATTATATAAAATTGATCAAGCCATCCTCTTCCCATTAAATAATTGATCAAGACATCCGCTTCCCAACTTGATCGAGTCATCTTCTTCCCATTATTATGTAAAATTGATCAAGCTATCCTCTTCCATTCTAAAATTATTCAAGTCACCCCCTTCCCATTATAAACTTGACCAAGTCATTCTCTTCCCATTGTAAAATTGATCAACTTGGTTTTTTTTACTTTATTTTAGTAAACAATGATTGTTTTGTGAAAACACCAAGTATATTATTTGCCTTTGTTTTTTTTAATTCGAAAACAATAGTTTTCATATTTGAAATTTGTTGATATTTTATGTTATCTTATTCAAACATCATGAGTCATCGTGGTTCTGTGATATATTATCTGTGTCCGTCCATTTAGTCAACACCATTTTTTCCTTTACCTCCCCTTTCATTTACTATGATTAGCAGTTCTGCCATACGTGAACTTTGGTGACATACCAGTTTCAGCACGTACATGTACATTTAATTTTATTTCAGTCATGTCTTACATCCATAGTGTTAATGGGCTCTGGTTTGATGTTTGTGAAAAATTGTATGTTGATTGATTATTGAACCATACGGGATGAAATGACAATTTCATTTGGTGCCTTAAATAGTAGTATTTCAGTAGTAGGATGAAATTGTTTATGCAGGTATGTATATACTTTGTTTTTTTTTGATTGAGAGATACTTGTAATTATAAATGTATGAGTGTTTGTTATAGCTGATTAATTGTTATGTTCATGACAGATTATAATTTGAAAAAAAGGGGTGAAAATGTGTTTCAGAAGACATATACTCATTATTTATGAATCTGTGTATGTTGCTACTATATTTATGGACCATATGGGAAAGGAAGAAACTGTTTTGTTGTTCTGTTTCCGTTGTATTTATCCTTATATATTGTCACTCAGATACAGGCCATGAGAATACATATTAGATGACAAATTTGCTTTTTACAGCAAAGGAATAGTTTTAGAGATCGTTATCCTTCCTTTGTTCATTTTGATACTTTTGACATATTACTTTAATGTTTCATCTTGTAGAGTAGAAAGTAATCTGGAGAAAGTATTTGGGCCTTTATCTCTTTGTAGTGAAATTAGGATTTCCAGTTTCATGTTTTATATACAATTTCTGTCAATGGCAATGTTTATTTATTGACCTTTGTTTATTTACAATCTCACTATGCCATTGAAGAAATGAACCAGTTTGGCCCTCATTGTCATCATGTTTGTAAATTTGATAGGCCTAAAACAAACAGATGTTTTCTCTGTACGCTGTAAGTTTATAATCCATCGTGGAATACCAATCTCATAGAACTTAAAGATCTTCATCAGCAATGGGGGCTTACATGTGTCAAATGCCATGATCAACGGGTCACAAAAATGTGATTTCCAGGATGTCAAAATGAATAAATTTACAATCTCTCATAACACCAGAATAAATTTGTTGCCTTCTAAATTAATGATGATCTGAGTGAAACAAGGTTTGTAGTTCTGTGAACTGCGTTCAATTTTGATAGCAATGAGGTAACAATGGACAAAATAATCCATTTGATTTTTTTAATTTGTGCAAGCCCTGAATCTGTGGCATGAATAATTATTGTTTTGTTTCTTCTAAATATTTGATAACTTATGCAGAAACCAGTGCAGCTGTTCACAGATAACTTTGCTATTGTGACGTATTCATTGCACATGAAAAGTTAAGTCTAGTTTGGTTGAGGGATTTGTTAAGAAGAATGGGTGTTGTGATAATGATGATTGTACTTGTACATAGCTGGAATTATTGGTTATGACATTTGTTATTTTGTATGATATGTATATATCAAGACAGTGAATAAATATTTTCTTTCATTAAGAACTGGAAAATGTTTTGTGTCATTTGTTATTTCAGCAGTTGTTTATAAATTTGATGCCCCTGTTTTTGGCATCTTTAGACAGTGTGAGGTAGCCACAATAAATTCTATTATTCCTTCACATGGCATTGTGTTTAGAACTGAAGGGTTTTGGGACAAAATGAGGCATATCCAAAGTCAGCATTTAGAGAAAAATGACAATTTGTTTTCCAGTTGTCAGTAATTTATCATCAAGAACTAGAATTTTCTGAAGACTTTCGGGGAAGGATAAGTCACGTTTGGTGAAAAGGAGGATCCTTACTATATAGCACTATCACCATTCCCGGTATTGAGGAGGATAACTCAATAATTTAAAAAAATGGCATTTGTCGCATTTTGCCCTGAAACCCTTCAACTGCAGTATCAGTGTTGTTAATTTAAATAATTACAATGCACAGTGCAAACTACTTATCATCATTACAATGTCCAGTTCATTGGTCCATGGGAATATTTGGGGCTGTTTGATTTTAAGTTGACAGAAATGTCCTAGAGAAGGTAGAAACAGCAGTATTGGAGAAATTAGGGGTTAAACAATAGCAAGCTTGATAATCCTGAATATCTTAAAATTTTTGATGACATAAACATAATGATTTATTCATATTTCCAATATTTGTCTCAAGGGACCACTGTTGTGTTACAATCAATAAGTAAAGAATACAACTGTGACGTGACATGATGAAATCAGGCTCTCGTCTAATTTTGAGCCCATGGATAAATTGGTATCATTGTAAAGATTACTCATTTCCATCTCAGTGCGTGAAAAATTATTGTTCTACCTTGAGTAGAAGTTGAAATATTGGCAGTTAAACATGATGGGCGTGACCTGTTGCTGCAGCTAAATTTATATAGAAAATAGCCGACATCGCTTTTGTAAATCCTTATAAATCCTTGATAGGCCATGCCACTCAATTGCAATTTTTGGGCTTTTGCTCGACCTATTTCAGTAAACTGGACTCTAACATGCATTTTTAGATTGATCTAGAAGGGTTTGGTGAAGAACAAAAAAATTATGTTAAAAATTCATTCACTGTTGAAAAACACATGATTTCTCCGGCTGGCTCAGTTTGACGAGTGCCTGATTTTATCGTATCGCCTGTCAATTATTCATCCTGGATAATAATATCTTATGAAATCACACAGAAAATGCCATTCCATGAAGATTTAGTTCTACCTAGGAGACTTATAATATCTTGTAGATGCAACATAAAACAGTCACTCACAGTATTTCAGGTTCACCTCAGATTTTAGAAGACAAACAATATGCGTGAACATGCACTAAAGTAATGAAATGGAAATAATAATTTTTTTATTATTATGTGATGTAATGAAGTAACACTTGTACATGTTTTCATTGGAAAAATGCGTTCATGATCAATAATATTTACATCACTAAAACATTACAACATTGGGAGGGAAAAATGCATACATGTGCAAACTGTGAGGGTAAAGGTATACTTTCTCAAATTTTGTCTTTCTAAAAAAAAAAAAAAAAATGAAGAATCTCTATTTTTACTTACTTTTGTCTTTCTGAACAAAAAAAGTAGTACCTCTGTTTTCACCTAATTTTCAACTTGAAAAAAAAATAAAAAAAATTCACCCTCTATTTTCACATAATTTCATATTTGAAATAAAAATAATAACAAAAGGGTTTCTTTATTTTTGCCTACTTAGATATTAAAAAACAAAATGAACAAAAATAATTTCTTTAACTTCGCTTCTATGATATTATAAACCACTCAACCTTTGGGATTCTAAGATTCCCATTATTTTTCTGTAACTTGTTGAAATATACCAAGCTTGATTTTAGGAGAACCAAAATCCTCACTGTAGTGATTTAATGTACGATTATTATCTCTGAAAATGTTTGCATGGAAAAGAAAATCCAGCTGAAATTTAAAAAAAAAAAAAAAAAAATTGCTGCACAAGAAAAGAAAAATGCTTTG
>JBCAUA010211909.1:0-14158 GCA_038406235.1 Peronia verruculata | reverse complement strand
CCCCCCCCGCCCACCTCCCCCCCCCCCCCCCCCCCCCCCCCCCCCCCCCCCCCCCCCCCCCCCCCCCCCCCCCCCCCCCCTCCTAAACCATTCTGCTTAACTACCATACAGTGCTATTATGCTGTGAAATAGAATTCATCGATATCCTGGGAAATTCCATCTTCCCTTTTCATTGGCCTTGTGTCAGCCACGTAAGTTTGCCTCATTTCTTGGCTGGACCCTGTCACGGTCACTAGGAAATTGATGACTAAAAGTCCACTCTGTGAACCTATTGAGTGTAGATGTCCCCCAAATAGCACTATTAGTGCATGGTGTTCATGATTTAGTGTTTTAGGAAAATGCCAATATGCCTCCATGTTGGGTTTTCCCCCAAAATCTTGTGTCCTACTATTGTCCAATAAATGATGGGATTTTCTCCAGTGTTGTCACAGTGTTGAATGAATTAACTCTTAAAGGCTATGGTATCTGATCATAAAGGAAATAATCCTGCTTATAGATAACGGAATGGTTGATCCAGCTAAAGTTTGGATATGGCAAAAATGAATGAAATCACTTGCTCTATCCCAGTCTATGAAACTATTTTCCTGAATGCCTTGGTATTGTGGGCATTATCACTCTAAAATTATATGAGCCAAGTTGCAATCATAAGGTTGATCATTTAGTCAGTAAGTGTACTAAGCCTTGTAGAATATCATTTTTGACTTTTTTCTCAGTAGTATGTTTCTTCCATAGCCAGTCAAGTTTCATAAGAACTGGACAGTTTGATTGACCTCTCACAGTCATTGTGCTCTTAACTATCACTATGTTTTATTCTTGAGTTTGTATTTTGTAGAAGTGATTTAAACTCTTTAATTGCTCTAATAATTCTGGGTATTTACTTCTGATCAAGGATCTTGAAGTGACAAACAAAAGAGAAAAGAGTGATTTTGGTCTTTTGGTCATGGTCAGCTCTGGCAAAGGATCAGTCTTATGGGGACAGTCATTATATTCTCCTGCAGTATTTCTACACATTTATTCTCTTTGATTTTCCTTTAAAAAATTTTAAGTATGTGATTAAATATGATATCTTTTCACAGCTGTATAACAAGATATGATATCATTATTGTTCATTATCCCAGTTATATATCTTGCTTTTGACATCTAGTGAGAGGTTTAGTTTCATATCAGTTAAATGATTGTATTTTTGCATTTTTATCTCTACCTCATCATAGGATGTCTCTTTAAGTTATGAAATATGAAAAGACTGTCCAACCAGTCAAAACAATTAAAAATAAAGCAAACAACATATACAAAGAACTTGGTATTGATATTCAAATCCTCTGCCAAATTATTTTTTTTTTAACCAAATGAGCCATTTTGACCCTCAGTGAAATTACTTCCCTTTGCCCAGTACAGGAGGTAAAACACAAGCATTGTAAAGAAGGAAAATATCACCTTTTCACTTGTTATGTGAAATATAATGAACATAAAATTAAGAAAAATTCACCATGGTGAATATGTTTTTTTCTTATTATGACAATTTTTTCATAATTTTTTGCATCATGTGTTTCAAATAACAAGAGAAAAAGTGATTTTTTTCCCTCTTTGCAATGCTGGCCCGACACCTCTTGTACTTGGCAAAGGGAAGTAACATAGCTGGCTGAAAAAAGGGCTCATTGGTTCTTTTTCAGAGCAGATGTCTCTTTATGGATATGCAACATATCTGAATGCGATTCACTGAAAAATTATTGTCATTATGCATGGCCTGTGTTTCTGTGTGTGCTTGCAGAGCCCAGCGCCAGAGCCTGAAGCCAGCACCAGCAGGGGGGAGACCCAGGCCCAAACCTAAGCCCAAACCAGCAGTACAACTGCCCCAATGTAGATGTCTCTTTGCGTATGATGCTCAGGATACTGATGAGCTCAGCTTTAATGAAGGAGACTTGATTGAAATTGTTAATGAAGGTACTGGCAGATCTAGATTTACAATTTGAAACAAAACACAACAACAAAAAAGACAGAAAAAGAAAGTTAAATTGTAGAGTGTTCATATTTGGCTGATAGAGAGTTGAAAGAAAAAATAATTGTGAAAACTATAAGAGCAAGAGAGAGATTTCAAGCTAATGAACATAAATGTTAAGAAAATCAGCTAGCGGATATTTTTGACATCCTTTAACCCTGCCAGCTGTGGATTGGGACATAAGGATTGGAGCATCATTGGCATTTTTGCACAGATGAAGACGTGGAGATAAGAAATATATCTGTTTACCCTCTGATGTTCAGTGAGTTAGGGTGATCAGTGTTTTTTTTTTGTTTTTGTTCGCAGATCCTTCAGGTTGGTGGAAGGGCAAGTTACGAGGACGAACAGGCCTCTTTCCAGCTAACTACGTGGAGAAAGCGTGAAGTTGAGAGAGTAATGGAATGCAGGCTGGAATATCACAGGCATGCTGTTGAATAATTCTAAGGAAACAAGAAGTGACTTATCAGATCTGTCCAATTTCCAGTATTTAGAATGTATCAAAAGGTGATATCATCACAAGTGATTGGGAGTTGTTATTGCAGTGTTATTTGCAGTCTCTCCAGTTCTGAAAATGGAGATGGAGTGATACAAAATATTATAGGAAATCATATCTTACCTGAGTGGATTAGTACCCATTCTCCTTATATTCAGCCACGAGAGGTTCTGTCAGATTTGTTTACTAGGCACAGTCAAACAGATTTCTTGCTTAGATCATGTAAGTTCTAAATTTGGATACTGGGAATGAAATCATTGAACAAATTGTTTTACTGATATGATAAAGTTCAAATAGTTGTCTTTCATACTGGTGTGTGATTTGAAATGAAATTGTTTGTCAACATTTTTTGGAAAGGATTATTATGGGTGTACATTGTAAATTTTAACATGATAGACAAGTTGTAAATGTTTATGCAAGTCAGAGCTGAAGGTCTGAAATTCAGATGCAGGGAAATATTTTGTTGTTACCATAATTGTAAAGTGAATTGGAACAGTCATTGTCAAGAACATTCATTCCATGGTTATATCAAGATCATATCAAGTCATTCCATTACCTACCAAAGTCATGTACAAAGTCCAAGTTGTGGGCCTTCATCAGGAATGAGACCGATAAATGCCACTTTTTTTTATCTTTTTTCTTTTTTTTTTCCCCTGTGTTTCTGACTGACACATTTATTTCTGTTAAGCTATGGTATGTGTTGTTTTTATGAATGTGCATGCACTCAGGGCTGTTGGTTACAGACCAAAGTGCTATCACAGTTTTATCTCAATTAAATAGACACTACAGTTCTAAGTATTTGTAACTTACATGTGTATGTATTATGATGAAGTGAAGTATACACAAAGTCTGTCCTGCACTCTTTGATATTAGCATTATTTATCATACTGATCTCTGCTGTGCATATCTGCTTTGCAGTTTTTGTTGTTGTTGTTTTTGTTAACTCTTTCACTGTTGTTCCAGTGCAGGTTTTGCTACCACATACATTGCAAATTATTATGCATTGCTAAGTTTTAGTTACCGAGTATTGTGAGACGGTGCGTTCTGGGCACAAAAAAGTAACTTATAATTGCTGCCTGTCCTTTCTTCAACTCACCTTACATGGTCACAAAGTCATAGGTTCTACAACAGACTGCACTTGTTAGTAAGTCGTTTCTGTGATGTGGGTAATATAAATTATGGTGGGCACTGCTTTGAAGGAAAAAAAAACAACTATTTCAGCCAATCCTCACCTTCACCTTCATCCTTTTTTTTTTTTTTTCAAAATTCATGGATGGTATAACTGTATAATTTCCTGCAGTATCTTGCTTACACATGCAAAAGGCGGGCATTATTGTAATGAAACCAATTCACTATGTACATTGATAATTCTGATTGAAGTGATTTGGAATATTCTTCCTAGTAAGAAAGGAATGAAAACGAATGTTGGCAGGATGTAGATTATCTAGGATATAAGATAAGACAGGGTGGAGGTTGATGTGTAAGTAATGAACATTGCAGTTAAGGATTTGTAAAGATAATGGTAGCAAAGCAAGTACATACAATCAGAGACCACAAAAATCACAGTCACCAGGCATGGCTTTGGATCACAAATAGTTGTCTCATTAACAGTCATTTCAAAGTTCAGCATAGAGCATTTTATTGTGTGTGAGGCAGCTCTCTACAATCATGCTTTGTCCACTCCCTCCTGCCAGAAGTGCTCATACAGTTATCCACAGGAATTGGCCATGTTTTGAAGTGTAGATGGATTTGAAAAATGATCACCATTATTCTATTTTTTTTTTTTTTTTTTATGAGAAGCTTGAGAATTCTGTCAACCTACAATAGACATGAGATTTTGTCCATGGAAGATATTAAACATTAATCATCTGAGATTTGAAGTGCATATAGATCATTTAATAATTTTGATTGATGGACTTATTCCATATTAATTTCCAATGGAATTGTCAGAACTTTGTGGGGAGTGATTTTAAAGAGATTTACCTCTGGTTTATGCTGTGTTTCAGGGGATCTGTGTAATCTAGTCATTTGAGTACATGATCAGTTCAAATGGCAATTTTGTTTCCTTGAGATCATTATGCTGGCATATATTCCAAATTTCCAAGCACTGCTTTAATGTCTTGTGTTAAAGCAGCGTCTTGTAAAAGGTCTGCAATATTTGGTGGTTACTGCTGTAGTGTCAAGTGTTGTTTCTCTATGCTGAGATATAGTACTAACAAGAGTCTATGGAACATATACTGTGATACAAAAGCCCGGCAGCCTAGAGCTGTCCCATCAACTCTATTTCTCCATTAGTCCCATTATATATGCACAAACCTCATACATTTGTCACTTCTTTAATTTCTGATAGAACAAATGCTTGTCTTGTCTTCACAATATTTCAATTTTATTTTGGACTATCATAAGCAGATTGTCTATCTCAAGTTTTATAGATTTTTTCCCCATTTTTCCCTTTCACTTTCCTCTTGATTTCTATCAATATTGTAATGCTGAGGCTACCAATCTCCTCCAATCCTCTCTTCCTCTTTGCTGTCACTGATTCAGCCAATCCCATTCTTGTTGACTCTGAGATGTTGTCTTCCCATCTTTCTTTGTCACTCTTGTATACAGCTACTTCTTGCTCGACCTTGCAAGATGGTTTTTGCATCTAAAAGAGGAACAGAATAATGCAGATGGAAATATTGTTTATCCGAGCAAGATGGACTGAAGAGGTGGGAGTAAGAAGATGATTGACATCTATTAACTGGTTGTTCAACAGCCTGTCCCAGTACATGAAACAAAAATTATTCCAACAAATTTATTGAAACAGTGTCAGTCTAAGAAATGCAGATAAGGCACTGGGAACACACAAAGTTAAATGTCTCAGTTCACAAATTTTGCTTATCTGTGAAATTGACCATCTGCCCATGCCCATAACTCTGATTTTATATTTCTTCAAACATACCTGTATAGAACACATTTTTAGAATTTGTTGAAAAAATATCCATAGCCCTATAAGATATTGTTGTCAGATATTTTGAATGTTTATTGATTTATGATATTTGGTAAAATCTAAGTATTTTTGATGTAGCATTTTTTAATTTATGAGTACCACATCAGTGTTATGTTTTTAATGATATCTGTCATGCAGCACAGTTATTGTTGAAGAGAATTAATGGCAATCAAAAGCCATAAAGTTGTTTTTTTACCCTGAATTAAGATATCAGTGTGATCCAGTGATCAGAAAAATTAGCTTGAGAGCTTATAGATCCACTGACCTCAGCCTGTTCTAGAAATTTTGTTTGTTTTGTTTTATTTTTGTTTTTTTCTTGTTTGTTATTGTTTTTTCATTATTTTTTATTCATTCCTATTTGACTTTTTCAAAAGAATGTTTTCAGTTGCTTTGCATTGAAATGAATTTCTGTACCTATTTTCTCTTTTAGCTTATTGGAACTTAAGTTATTTTTGACACTAGTAACTACATAATGAATTAATAGTTTTTCATTGTGTCAAAGGGGCTGGAGTAATTTAAAAATTTCTTCCATTTTGCCTCAGTTTATGGGCCTTCTGTATATTTATTTATGCTGACATATTTTTATGTACCTGCAATGATTTTGAAGAATTTGATATTTGTTTATGTTTTCTCCACGTTGTCTCGCCAATGCCTTAGTATGTGTTCTGTGATTTGATCTGATTAGCAGCAAAGCTTGTCTTTCCATTTTGTATATGAAGAAGTTAGCAAACATCACTGTCACTGCTCTTATGTAATCAATTGTTGTACTGTAATACATCCTATTGTCCTTGCCATTTAAAGTGATCCTGTTATCCATATACATGTATAAAATTAAATGAAAACCATTGTGATGACACTGTTAACATGTAGAGATGATTTGAAGTGATATGAGGGAATCTGCTAAGGGCAAATCATATCAGTATGGCATATTGGCCTGATACCACAGCTTAGAGTATAAGAAACACTCTTGATGCTATAAGAACAAACAGCACAGCGCCTCGCTTGATAATGTATTACTTGTTAATCTAAATTAACTGGTGATTGATCAGAATATGGCATTGAGAAATAGTTTTTGCTATTATACTGAAAGAATACCTTTATAAATTATAATACAGAGCCTATAGTTTGGTTAGATCTGTAATCTTTACGCGATAAGAGACAATGAACTGCCAATAAAATGGATTTGCAGTGACAGCTGTTTCCATTTACTACATGTACTTAGCAATGAAAGAGAAAAAAAACAGACATGCAAAGAAAAATGCATCCAAATTTGGCTCTTTTGTTTGTAATCAGTTTTTCTATGTAATGAACTACATGTATAAACTGTAGATCTCACCTAATGACAGAAAATTTAGTTACATGTACTATGATTTCATATTGTCACTTGTGGACATGATCTCCTATCTCTTTTTTTCTATTGTAAATTGTAATTATTTTTAATCAGCATTTAGCTCTCACACAAGTAAGCTGGCATCCACACAGCTTCTGAACTTACTATGCTTGTATGAGCCATCATATTTACACTGTATTTTTCATGAGAACCTGAAACCTGATTTGTTTGTAAACCGCATGTCTTGACAATGATTAGATCTGTCACTAGTTGAAAAGATGCACTGCACAGAATTCTGACATTAACGCCCATGACTGTTTAATCAGTGAAGTGTTGGTATTCCAAGTCACTGAGATCATCATCAGTTCAATCTGTGCAGAAACTTAACATCGTTTTCAGCTCATAAATAAATCAGCATGATTATTATGCAAAGGAGTCTCACTTTTTGCACTTTTTTTTTTTCTTTTCTATTTCTCTCACTGGTGATTGCATCTTTAAATGATCTACTTCTACTGTATTTTTTTGTTTGTTTTTGTTTTATGGTAATGTTTCTGTTTTTTGGGTTTTTTTTATTATTGAAATTTTGGAGGAAGGATGAAATATTTTACTTGATGGCTCTATTTTCTGAATTTTTATATTTTACAAATTTTGAATGTGTGAGTATACCTGTCTGTGAAGCATTTCTCATTTGACATTAAATTTCTCTTCGAGAACTTTTATGTATACCTAATATCGTCCACTTGTTTACATTATGTCCTTTATCTTGTTACTTATTGTTTCACATATCTGAAACATTCCACAAATGATCAGTCTAGAAGCCAGTTGGTTGAGGCATTGACCTATCAGAACCCTGTGTGACGCCATGGTCAAGTAGGATGTTGTTTACACTTTATTTACAACATACTGTGATTGGTTCAAATTGTGTGCCATGACAGGAACAGAGACCATTAAATACATATTTTCCTTCCCCATGACAATTTTGCCCTGGCTTTTTCCAGGTGTTCAGGGCCTTAATCCTATTTGATTACATTAGGTTTGAAATTTGAAAGAATAGCTACCCTTATGTTTGGAAAGATGCAAGAATTGATTAAAAATTTTGTACTTATACTTGATTTTTGCATAGAGATGAAAAATCTCCTCTCTGTCCCCCAACCACTTTTACGCTTGATATTTGTCTATCATGGTGTATGGTGTCACCACTGAGTTATATCTGCACATGAAGGGAACAAAGGAAGGTTTATGGAAATAGCCCGGTACTTGCTGGATTGAGACTCATATGATCAGTGGAACACTCTCTGGCTTATAGTTATGTGACTTCGTATTTAGACTGGTGTTTACTTAGTATCATGAATTTTTGTGACATACAATCTTTGTCACCCAGCAAAGCCTCATAGGGAAATCCTGGACAATATTTCTCTTGTAGCACTTTTTGACAAAATACCTATTTCACCACAGTTTAATGATCTATGAACATAATTATATCTTTAATTCTCCACCGTATCGGAACCTATATCATTCATTCTCATAAAATGTCATTTTGCTCACTGTGAGTTAAAAAGACAGATTATGAAACTAAATCTCAATAAAGAATTCTCAGAGCAAAGGCACTTTGTCATAGTATGTTGTTTTGGTGAAGGAAAGTATTTGCAAGGGGGAGATTAGTCATGTTCTGCAGATGGTTCAGTTCTTGCTCTTGCATCGCTGTGGTGCTTCTAGGCTGGCATTGTCTCCCTTGCCTCCTTAATCTGCTCTGTTGATCTGTTACCCAAGTTTACTATTCCATCAGTTTTTAATTCTTCCCATTGTATATCCATCATATATTATAAGTTGAATTGTATTTCGTATATGATAACAAAAAAGCTGTCCATAGACCACTGATTAAATTAGCGTTGAAGTGACTGTTTAAAACACTTGGAAATAGAACAGACAACTTCTCAAGTGCAGATATTGAACAAATGAAAACTGTTATGAGAGTTATATACTAAATATTATTATTAATTGATTGATTACATAAACAATGATTATAAGCATGAATTTGTTTTAAAATAAATATATTTTAAAAAATCTTCAGAGTGTATTTCTTCTTGTCATTTTTTTCCTTATTGTGTTGAACATGTTGAAAAGAAAATCTTTCTTTCTTTCTTTCTCTTTCTCTCTTTCATCTTCTTCCTATTATTCTTTCCTTCCTTTCCTAATATAAAAATGATAGTATTGATATGACCTAGCTTGAGAATTAATATGACTTTATCTCATATTGAGCTCAACAAAGAAATCACGAACAGCTCTGATATCATACGGTCAAGATTCTCGTGATCTTGGTGATGACCACTGAAGATGGTACAAGGGCTGTCCGGGAAGTATTCAGTAAACAGCAATCAGTTTTAGACTAATCAACATTTTTAAATCTATAAATGGTTTACAACAGGAAATTTAAGGCACTTTCCTGTGGCCAGATATCAGCATCAGTATTAAACGCATTCTATAATTATCTCAAATTAAATATGGCGACCCCCACTGCAGAATGGTCAAAGGTAGAGTGAGGGGGATTGTGCGATTTTTGCATGTAAAAGGAACAAATCCTAGTGAAGTCCACAATGAAATTTGCTATGGTAAGAATACAATGAGCAAAAGTCAGGTATGTCATTGATGTACTTTGTTCAAGGCAGGCCGTGTCATCCTGGAAGACGAGTCGCTCTCTCGGCGCCCACAATCTTCGACACACACAAAGTGTGTTCGCGTTTGATGAGTTAATTGAGAAAACTAGGCAATTGAGTTCGGGACATTGCTTATTTAGATCTTAAAATTTCATGGAAGATTTCGGCTGGGCGATTTCCAAAACAGCTGACAGAGAATCATAAGCTGTAGAGAGAAAATATTTCACAGAACCTTCTCTGCCGGTACAGATGAAGTGGTGGTGTTGGTGACAATCCTTTAGCTGAAATGGGTGGTGGCGGGGACTTCCAACGAAATTTGTGAAGGATTTCTTGATTATTTGATAACTGTTGATGAGATGTAAGTGCGTCATACAACGCCAGAAACATGATCTGGAAACATCCGTCATCTCTGTCCCCAAAAAGGTTTAGGACGCAGGATTCGGGGAAAAAAATTGTTCCCGTGTTCAGGGATGCTAAAAATATCCTTCTGTTAGACATTTTGCCTCGTTGACAATGCGCCTTGTTATTGTGAAACACTTGATCGATTGAGAGAAGCTGTGCTCGACAAGAGACCAGGACTTCTGAGCAAAGGCATCATTCTTCAGTATGGCAACGCAACACCCCCACAATGTCAAATTGACAAGAAACTGGTTCTATCGTTGTGGATCTGGTGCGATTTTACCACACTCACTCCTTAGTCCCGACATGGCTCCACCAGGTTGCCACCTGTCTGGACTCCTGAAATGCCATTTCGGTGGCAAACATTTTGACTGTGATTGGTGACAACTTCACCGAAGAAGTGAGAGATAGGCTCTTATCGCCCGACGCAAACTTCCTCAGGGAGGATTATTATTTACTAGCTGGGTACGCCAGGGCCTCCGTGGGAGGTTTTTTAAAATACACGTATATAGTCCTGCAACTTAATTTTTTTTGCCAGCATGCGTACCTCGACGCTGATATTTCGGTTCATTAAACTGAATACATGTATTACTCAAAAAAAAAAAACGTTCTCTGAACGCGTAATGCGTCCCGCACGAAAGTGATGGCGGACAAAATGAATGATAGTTCGGCATTAAAAAAAAATTAATTAAAATAACTCTGTAAAGTCAATCAAAATAAAGAGTAGCCTATAACACAGTTGGGTATCAGTTGCCCGCCTGTGTAATTTTATTTGAATTTTAAATGCCTGCCAATGCCGACTTTATTGGACCATAGGAGAAGTGCCACGCCCCCTGATCGCTCTTATTATGGCAAAAGTTATTTATCTCCAAGGAGACAACATTTATAAATAGCCAAACAGTGACAGTAAATTTTGTGTGTGTTTAGATGCAGGTAGAGATCCAAATAGACTTTTTAACTTTATATTAATTTTCTTACCCTCGCAAAAGTTTATTTCAGAGGGCTGGTGAAAGCTTGCACTGATCTTGTGGGTGATCAAGAGACATTTTCGTCTGAGGGTGGAAGTCAACTTCTATTCCCGCCACTGGAGCTCAAGATATTGTTGGAGGCAATAATATTTATTGTGATAAAGTATTTTATGCATTTTTTACTTTTCTCCACTGGAGTATTGATAATATACCAGTGCCCATAGGGACTAGAGGGAACTAAATCCTTGTTGGCAGGAGGCCGGTCATTCATTTAATGACCATGGTTAAACGCGTCAGAACAGACATATTCATTTTCCTATACTCTTTGAAATTCAGGAAAGCTAGAAATTTTATGACGAAACAAAAATCCAATTAAAAAACAACAACAACAAAAATTTCAGAACACTCCTCTACCCCCTTCCCTGTTAAGAGTGAGCAATTTTTTTTTTTTTTTTTGCCTGAACTAAAATTCCCCACGCTTTCTATTGTGCTTTAGGGTGTGGGCTTTTTTTGTTGTTGTTGTTGTTTTGTTTTGTTTTCACACACGCCATTATTTCATCAATGGTAACGAAAACATGACTAAAACCATAGAAAAGAGAGCCCCAGTGTACAATACATTGAATCAAATAACAGAAACTTTGTATGCTCACTGGAAAGAAATTGGCAAAGAACCCAGCCAATTGTCATATTATACATGTAGCTGACAAATAGTGTTTCTATCGGTTACGATTCAGAACTGGTAAAGTCCTGATTAGGACCAGCAGTAATGTTTTTCCCCCTTCCGTTTTCTTGGTTTCCGCCGACGCCCGAGTCCAGTGGCCCAGGCAACTCCTACTAAGCCGTAGTTTTTTTGGTTTTCACGCTGGTTACTTTCTCCGTTTGAAATTCTTCAGCCATTCTGTTCTAGCAGTTAGATGCCACTCTTCGACCTGCTCTTTATCACTTCCTCAAGCGTGACACATGGACAGCACTAAGTTTAGTCACCTTAAAAAAAAAAAAAAAGAAAGTAATAAAAAAATCGCGTCCCACCATCCTCTTTACGGTCGTACTTGTATGTGTAGTTTAAATACGGGGGGAAAATCACAGACCGCTTCCACGGGTTTATTTTGTTGAAAGCCGGTATTTATCCGTCGCCGTGTTTGTTGCGGGGAAATTAGTCCATTCATGCTGAGATTGAGTTGGGCACTTGAAGCGTGCAACTTCCGACTTGCCTCCATCGATCCGACGTTCGACAGCGTCTGCCTTCCTCTCGACACTTTGTTCGGCGCGGGTGGACTTCTGGGACGGGATCGACTAAAGCTGGTGCGATCACTGGCGACACCTGGCGCCCTCAATTTGATGGCTAGCGGATGACAATTAGAGCCGAACTGCCCCGGCCATGCTAGCGATTGGAGAGTTGGTCTCACAGTTAATTGAAAGAGCTGTGAACATCGACACAACATTTGTCCGTTCATCTTTGCATGGACTTTAATCGATCCGATTGACAATTATTTTGTTAAATCGAGGTTGTCTTTGGGTAACAAAACAAATTTTAGTTTAATTTATTTCATTTCAGTACTTTTTTAACATTTTAAATAAATGTTGATGGGAGAGAGAGAGGAATGACGTAGGAGAAAAGAGAAATTATTACTGTGTGTTATTACCCTGCAGTCATTTATTCCATAAAAAGAAGGCTATTTTTGTCAAGAAGTCTCATGATTTGGTGGAAGAGATGTTATCTTAATAGATAATGTCCACAGATACAAAACCTCTCAGTTTTCGTCACTCATAATGTTCGCTAACATAGGCTACTCTGAGAAAACGCCCGTACGTGTCATCAAAGTGCTGTTTCAAGAAAATCGCTGCTAGCTAGCTGATTCATTTCCACAAACCCTCACTGCCTCATGCAGCATTAACGTAAGTTTTGTTTGAAATCATAAACCTCTCCTCAGATCCAGGCAATCTAATTCCAACTCTTACAAATAAGTGTCAATATCATTAACATTCTCATGGTGGATTTCTGCTGTGGTTGCAACAGTCATAATAGACCATGATGAACTTTTGAGCTTTCGTCAGAAGAGAAAATGCCCGTGACACATTTGTATTTACTACCAGCTAAATCAGTCAATCGGACAAATTCAGTGAACTAAATGGGGTTCTTAGAGAATGATGTGAAGCAAAACTTTCAGTTTTGTGTGGAAAGTTATATTGGAATATAAGAGAGAGAGAGAGAGAGAGAGAGAAAAGCAAAACTGATGAAATTTGTATTTATTTATTTATTTATTTTTATGTCAAACTCGGTTCATTTGGACTTAAAATTCTTTTTTTCTTTTTTTAACCACTCATTTAGGGCACAAGTAACAGAATGATATCTAGCACTGAGAGATGGACTTATGAATAAATAAATAAATAAATAAATAAATAAATAAATAAATAAACGTCTAAACATTCCAATGTGCATGATTCTTTGTGGATCAGACAGAAGGTCTGGAGCTGCAGGCAATTTAGAATTTATAACGGTCAAAGACAGATGGATTTTATATAGGCTTACTATAAAGTTCACACAAAGAACTCATAAAACAAATTTTGTTTTATTTTGTTTTCTCACACGTTTTGTTTTTATCTTTAAAAAAAAAACAAAAACGAACAGTTTTTGTTCTTTTTGCTTCCTGTCCAGACAAGGTCCAAAGTACAGAATCTGGACAGACAGAGAGATATTTATTCATTTCTTTTTATTTCTTTCTTTCTTTCGTTATTAATTAACTATCTATTTATTTAATATATATTTATTTATCATAATTTACATTTGCATTATTTATGAAAACAAAAAGTAAACAAAAAAGGCAAAAAAGAAAAAAAAAAGAATAATAAATAAATAAATAAATAAATAAATAAATAAATAAATAAATAAATAAATAAATAAATAAACAGCTAATTCAAAACTCCATCCCACAATCCTTGGCTTGGTACTATAATAGCTAATACCTTCGTGGCCGAGATATTCACATAGGCATAGAGGATGAATACAAGCATAAACTCGCTGTAGACTTGGCCTGTCCATAGACTATTACGATAACCCAATTAAAAATCATGAGAGCCGTAATTGCTCTCGGATAAAGATAAATAACACAACAACAACAACATCAGCAACAACAAACTGAAGTCGTTCTAGAACAATTGTTAAGGTATTCACAATCCGCGGCTGTCACAGAGAAGCAAGCTTTTGGCAAGCAAAATGTTAAGGAACCGCCTTGCTATTTTAAGACAGATAGACAGACAGGCAGACAGGCAGATAGATAGATAGATAGATAGATAGATAGATAGATAGATAGATAGATAGATAGATA
>JBCAUA010211800.1:0-20959 GCA_038406235.1 Peronia verruculata | reverse complement strand
TTGAAAATCGATGGAAGAGTAGGCCTGAGTGCCGCTGTCCGGGCAAAATTCCCAAATTCCAAATTTCTACCCACAAATTTTCTCAGCAAAATTTGCAACTTCTACAAGCCGAGATAATCCTGTCTCTTAGGATTGAAAGGCTTAAGTAAAAACAACATGCAGTATTGACTTGAGGATTTGAGTGTGTAGTTAGGTCTATAAAGGGTTGCACATTTATGTTTTAGGAGGGTGTTTGTGGAATACCAGTGGTTCTCTAATACTATTAAAATTAATTCATGCTCAAGAAATGGCAAGATCAGCTTTACTACAATAGCTTTAATACAATAATATATGATGAGTATTTTCTTACTTTTGTACAGTTTACTATTTGTAAAATAATTCAAATGCAAAGTTAGACTCAAAGCAGTTATAAAGCAAACCTCTGACAAGACCAACTGCTTGACATGCCTAAAATTGAAAGGCTATGAGTCATAAAGCCATTGTGAGTGACTAGTATGATTTTGATTAAAAAAAAAAATTAAGGCAGGGGGGTAAGGATGATCAAGCTGGTGGGAGGGGAAGATCCCCACTGACTTGTCATATAATTCTAGAGGAACTTGAATCACAGTCAACTATGCTGAAGTTGATGTCTTTAGGGGAATGAAGAGGAAGATAAAATAATCAGTAATTTAAGACAAGCATTAGGCTGGACTTCATCTAGTCCTTTTTAGACAGCTGTAAAGGGTGCATTTTTCCACGGCCTCCTTTATATATTACTTGAATACTAAGTCATTTTGATTCCCACACCCACTTGCCATACAGCTGCTTAACATTAAAAGATGGAGGAGAATAACACATGTACTATGAAATAGCAATGCACTGAGACTTTCATTTATAGTTCTCATATCAAATATCATGTATCTATGGTAGAATAATTCGAAGAAAGGTGTAAGTTATCAAATAATCTACTTTCAAATATTTCTTTCACCTGTGTATTGACTTTTACTGATACATGTATTATTGATACATGTGTTTGATTTAAATAAAGTGCATAAATCTCTTTTTTTTTAAATATAAGTATAAACTAACATAATATGGCACTGACAAGGATTAACTGCATATTCCCAAAACAGTACATATTAGCACAAACTCTGATCACAAGTTCACTCAGAAATAAAACACTTGCATATTTGTCAGTTTCATGTAAAATGACCTTTAAAGTCATCAGCACCTTTGAAAAAGACAATTTAAAAAAAAAGTCTGTTTGATTAAAGCATTAAATGCCCATTCAGAAAATGTTTGTTTAAAAAAAAAAAAAAAAAGAGCAACATAGAACAGCTCTGATAAAATTTCATCAGCAAAAGTAAGATGTAATGGGTTAAAATAAAAATTCTTTAAAAAAAGACAGCAGCATAAAAAAAACGCTTGAAAATTAATAACAACAAAAAGAATTTTTAAAAAAAAAAAAAGACACACTGGTGTATTCAAAAGGTAAAAAAAAAAAAAAAAGAAATGAATTGTATAAAAAAAACAACAAACAAACAAACAAAAAAACTTTAAAATTCATCACAGATATCAACAAAAAAGCATCACAGAAAACAAAAGAACAAAGACACCAAAAAAAAAAAAAAAGACACACTGGGATTATTTATAAAATGAAAAAGGAAGCAACATAAAAAAAAAAAAGCCATATTATACAACACTTAATTATAAAGATGGAACAATAAGTCTTTCTGTTAATGGGAGCAGTGACTTACAAAAGTGACTGGATGACTTCATAGAGCGACTGCATGCCTGTGCACAAAATACATAATAAAAGGTATAAAATCTCTGTACATTGTAACAACATTACGATTATCAGAGTCAATGATACATAGTTATATGTTTTGACTATGATGTTATACACATTATATAATACAGTAATCCTTCAATTACCCGTCGCTGAGTTGTTCATCGTGTGACGTTATTGGGTGTCACCTCAGGAAAAATTAACTACACAGCAAACAGCTAGTTGGTGAGTACAGTATCATCATCATCATCATCATCAATGCCTTTTTTACCCTGTATCAGGGTACTGGCCTCGAACAACAGACTTCCACTTTCTCCTATCCTTGGCACTTCTCACTGCACCTTTCCACTGTAGCCCTCCTATTTTCAAATGATCTTCCTTGAGTCTTCTGCACGTTGTTCGTGGTCTATCCCTATTTCTCTGTCCCTATGGGTTCCATTGAAGTACATGTATATGCCTTGTAGTGCTGCTGAATGGCCTCCAATTCTCTCCACCTTCGTTGGCCTATCTTATTGGTTTCTATCTTGTCCTTTCCCAGAAAACTACATTTTGAATGGTATCTGGTCATCTGATATTATATGCAGGATCTTCCTCAGGCAGTCATATATAAAACTTTGTAATTTGTTGGTCCAAGTCTGAGCATAACTTTAACTGTACAGCGTAGTACAGTACTGTACACATGTGCAGTACAATGTACAATACTGTACCACACTGTATAACTGTAATATTGACAAGTTTACTATTTTCAATTACTATATTATAATTATTAATATTATTATTGTTACTATTATAATTATTACTATTATTACTACAGTATTAAGTATTATTAATATTAATTAATATTATTTTTGTATTAGGGTTATCTTCGTACAGTTCGGAGGTAGTGTTGCATTATCTGTCTTTCGATGTTATTTGTCAAGGTCTTGGCTGCCATGCACTGGATGAATAAGGGATTATTGTATGTAACGAATCATGGTTAAATATATTATTATGCTGGGTACACATCTGTGTATGAATGATTAAACAGATCGTTTACACTGAGCCTATGCAAGTGTGTGTGCATACACTGACCCATGGAGATATTGCGTCATCGAACGTGTGTGAGATACTCTCTAGGCATTTTGTGAAGAATGGTGTAGATCTCGTGTGTACGTATTACGTCATGATGTATACTATTACGTCACAATTTTATGTTTGTTTGTAACGAATGTGACCTAGAGAGAATGCTTTAGCAACAACTAGAGGGATAGGGAGAATTCTAGAGAGAAAGAGAAAGAGAGTTCTGGTTCTTAGATGGGCCAGCACCTACATAAAGGCTCGAACAGAGAGCGAAGTTGTCGCAGTAAGAAAGTAGAGTGCAGAGAGAGTTGTGTGCATCGGAATTAGACAGCTGCCCTGAAGCATGTATTATCATCAAGCACCTGCAATAAATTCTGCATTGTTTTGACATTGGAGATTTCTGTCCTTATTTCTTCACCACTCTGTGCGTCTCATCTGTATCCACTGCCTGATCGCCACTTACGTCATGACTCATACCCATTCAACATCGACATCCAGAAAGTTTGTGATACTGTACGATAAAATTATAATGCAGCTCAAATGTGTTCCACTAATCAGAAAGTTTGAACACAAGCATGAAGTATTCCAAGACTTATCTAATTTCTGATACTCCTAAACTTTTATACATGCGTATAATAAATATAGATGAAAAGAGACATTCCTGCACTCATCTTAAATATCCAAACAACATAAAGCATGTACAATGGACATAAAATATAATGTAATATATGAGGATCAATCAAAGTGCCTCAGAAAAATGCTGCAGTTTCAAATAACTGTTAGGTGCAATCAATTAACAGATTACAAATCGCTTAAATGCTGCTTTTTGATTCTTTGAGTTATGGTCTTCAACAAAATTGATGTGGCATTTTCAGGCTGAAAATCTGACTTCGTGAAATAGTGGTATAGATAAAGATATCATGTTCAACAAATAATGATCACATATTTATACAAATCACAGCGAGATGTTTGTTTCTCCATCAATCTCAAACTAAGGATTCCAGATAAGCTTGTTGTAAAGTTATTTAAATTCTGTTACCTCAACAGTTGAAAAATCACTACTGTATAATATTATTATATTATACACATTTAGGGTCATACATGTTTGTTTTGATATCTGATAATAAAACATGTAAACAAATCTAGAGACATCCCAGCATTTTAGCGCAGAGGCAATTAAAGAAAGAAGAGGACAGATAATGTTGGAGAATGGACTGGCTAAACAACATGAAAAAAAACAAACAAACTCATAGTTGCTTACACACATCAGACAAAAGTAAAGAGAGGAGATATGGAAATCTCTTTGATAGTGTTCTTAGAACTCTGTGTAGAGCTGGGGCACCAAGCAGACAAATCAGTCAAAAATCTCGAACAGCAATAAACAGACATGGACACTTGTGTATAAATAGGATTTTCACAAACAAATGGAGTGTAATATTTCTATTTCAAAGTTTTGAAAGAGGACTGAAGTATTCTAAAATCATCTGGCAGATAAGCTTGGATTCCTTCTCGACAGAACAACGCACAATGAGGCCCTCTCCCTCTTCCTGCCACACATGGATATCTAAAACGTCACCATCTTCGCATTCGTTCACATAACACACCTTCAAGTTTTTCAATCCTTCTTGAATAATCTCTTCACAAATTCCTTTCAAAGGCGACCCTGCACATTCTCTCTTTGCATCAGTAGCACTGGCAGTGTTGTTTTGCATGCTATCTGTTGAGGTCATTACAGATTCAATGCCACAACTGTTCATGTCAGAGGCATTAGACTTGTTGGCCCTCTGTTTCTCTTGTTTGATGGCTGCATGAAGACCATCCAAGGCATACATAACATACGAGGCATAGTTTGTATGCTCATTTATATCTGTATCCAGCCACATCACCTAAAGAAACAGTTCAAGAGCAATGAATGACAGATGATGCACTTGCTTTAAGTAAAGAGAATGCTTAAATTTGTGAAACAAATATCTGGGCACATTTGAGGAAAACATTTACACACACATGTTTGTGCATTCTGAAATTACTTGATGAAAATTTAATCTATGTAAGTGAAAAGATAAGCATCAGAATCTCAAACAAATAAAAAAGCATGTTTGGAAAATCTTGAAATTGTAGAGATCCTCATAAAAAAAAAATGTACAAAATATCTCAATCTACTATGTTTTGAAATAAAAATAAATGCTTACACAAAAAGCTTCAAGATTCAAGCAAAGGCTTCAATTTTCACTGACTGACTAACTGATTTGTCCATAAGTCAAAATAAGATTTTTGGATATATGGACTGTGTTCTTGTGTAAGCTTATCTTTACACATGACTAGAATTTTGGCAATACTCAAGTCTCCAATCTCACATAAATGTTCTTCTATTCAACTCAAAATTCGTCTGCAAAAACTGCACATTTCTTTAGCCTTGTTTTGGTGATAAGACAATTTTCAGAGATGTGAACACAATATTTCTATAATAAGACATCACAATAAGAAGATCCGAAAAGGGAATGGTTTACAATTACAAATGACAAAAAGTAAAAAAGAACTGTGATGAGCATATTATATAATGGGTAGTGATGTGTGTACACATGTATCTAATCTCACATGCTATTAAACTTTTTAAAAAGGCATACTTTGTAAAAAGAATGATAGGAAAAAGCAAAAAGAAGAAAGAGAAAGATGAGTGTAAAAAAAAAAAAAAAAGGATGGAAAATATGCTTAGTACATGAGTGTAATAAAACTGTTCCAGGAAATTAGAAAACACTTCCATTACTTCTTCATGAAAGCTAAGCAATCTGCTGCTATTAATTCAGTTGCTAAAGATAATATATCTCGCAGCCAATCGAAATGAGACACAAGTTGCTGGGCTAGAACTGAGAAATCGAGCTTTGAATGTGATGAGGGGGGTAAGACATCGAAATGTTTTTTATTGCAGAAATCGAAAGTGCATTCATTTCTAAACAAGACAATATCAGTTGTACCCTCAATTTATGAGTATTACTTCATCAAAAAAATGTAGATTTATGCATTCGACCATTCATTTAAATTCAATTTTCTAGGAATTTTGATCATTGCTGAGGGGCCCCCTTTTGTCTCTTTAAACTGCAATAGGCCTATCACTGGCTAGAATTAAGCTAGATCAAAACCGTTTTCACCATCTGTAAGGGTATGAAGTAAGCTTTGACATGATACATGTACTAAAACCCCATATGGTGAAAAATCAACATACATCTCATTTTGACTGGCTGCGAGACATATGTCTAAGGTGTGTAAAATATAGAGATAAAAATTTTACCTTTCGTTTGTACATGAAAGTATTTTCTGGTCTCTTGAAAGTGTGGACTCGAAAACCCTCACTCATAGCACATTGGTCTTTCAAGATATCTCTAAATTTTTCAGGCAAAGGCTTTGAACGACGAGATACCATGTCCACTGTTGCAATCTGATTACATTGTCTCATAATAGGTTCACTGACCCCAGGAGCAAACAACTCTACTGGGAGAGCCAATGTGGAGTTACCTATATATCCCAAATACATCTTGGCTTTCAGGGGCCATTTGGGTACATTCTTATCATACATTGTACGTGACATGCTGAATTCAGTGGATAAAACAAATGTCAGACAATCCTCAAAAAACTGTTTAAGATTAAACATCAGGCTTTCTTTGTCGTGAGTTCGTTTTGTTGCAAATGCTCTGATATCCACAACCAGATCCATCAAGCTGAGAATTCCTATGTTGTCTGAAAAATAAGTAAAGAAATGAAGAAGAGTAAAGATACAGACTGGTACAAATCTCTGATGAAATTAAGGTACATTGTAAGCAGAAAATTACTAGAAGTTGTTTCCATTCTCTAGTAATAGTAAACAAAAGGATCTGTGAAAAAAAATCTCCTTTCTGTAGCCACCAGTCATTTATGGTGACAGCTCGTCTATCTCTCCTTGCTCATGTTTTCTATCCCACTTTCTTACTTCTCATCTTCTTTATGTGTAAACATATTATCTTAGCATGTTTGGCATATTATAGATGTAACCAAGCTGATGTGCCGCTAAACCCCATACAAACAAACAAACAAACAACAATAATTTATGGTAGAGAGAACAGGCAAATCTAATGAATAAAATGTAAATGAATAGGCCTATCAAAGTTTCACAATGAAACTTCAATAACAACAAAGACAAGAAATAAAGCTTTTAAACACTATTAAATTGAAAATCCTGAGATATGACTAAAGTCACCTAAATTGATTCAACATTACTTGTATAACTGATTCTGATACAAATGAGGTTTGTCATAGTCATATACATGTATATATGACTTGCGACCAGGGCAAAAGAGTCAGAAGTCGCCCCGGGCAACGAAGATAAACGGCTGTTTTTGGTCGTTTTTATCTACTTTCCAACTAAGATACTAAATTTTTTTTTTCACAGAATGTCATTTTAACCTTTTTTAATCTGAAACAAAAAGAAATATTTTGGTATCATAGTTGGAAAATAGTGAAAAACGGTAAAAAAACAGCAGTGACTTGAACTCACCTGGCGCGACTTGCGACTCATTTGCCTTGGGCGCGAGACATATGTTGTAGCTTTTGATTGTATGTGGGTCATTTTTATTCATTTTCAACTGTACGCACCGTCTTCGTGGTGCTGAATAGGCAAGTTACATTAACCAAAAGTATATCACAGCTTATTAGATATGAGATGTGACACTATGAAATCAGGCCCTCGTCAAACTGAACTAAACAGATAAATCACATGTTTTTCAACAGTGTGTGAATTTTTGGTTGATTTTTTTTTCTTCATCAAACCCTTATATATGCATTTCAGTGATTAATTTATTGAAGTAGATGGAGTAAAAGCCCAAAAATAGTAGCAGCATGGGCTAACAAAGATTAAAAAGGATTTACAAAAGTGATTGGCCATTTTCTCAATAAATTCAGCTGCAGCAACAAGTCACCACCATCATCTTTAATTGCCAATATATCAATTTCTAATTGAAGTAGAACAATAATTTTTTCACACATAGAAAGAGAAATGAAACATCTTTACAATGGTACCAATAACTCCATATGCTCAAAATTTGACGAGAGTCTGATTTCATTATGTCGCATCTCATATATTTCCACCATTGCTCACTATTTAGACAAAAATAACACAAACTGGTTTTGTCATGGAATATGTGAAAATAGTCCCCTCTGTGTTAATATCAAACTATTTTGACTAATAGAAATGCATGTATGTTTGAAGAAGGGGTGGCTATGCACGAAAAAAAAACAGAGAGCATTATCTGTGTATTTCTGAAGCTGTGGCTATGCACGGAAAGCAAAGAAAGAAATTGGGCACTGTAGGCATAAGAATAGTTTCATAAGAATTGACCATAACAATTGATGTATTCTTCCCAACATGTTATGTACCACACAAACAATTAACCACATGATGATTTTCATTACTGTACCGCAAAAAGTAAATCCATAGAGCAGTTTTTTTATGCTAGCTAAGATCTACTCATATGCCCCATATATGGACAGTGAACAGCAGCAAATATTTGAATGATTCTAATGATCCACTATTAGATATGTGTTCGCCCTGGACAGAAGAATTGGGAAGTTGATCTGGGTTATCACAAGTTACAGCCGTTTTTAACTATTTTGCGACTCAAATACTAAACTTTTTTTTTTTTTTTTTCAGGTTAGAAAAGTTTTGAATTTTTGTCTTGTGGAAAACAAATGACAAATTTGGGTATCTCAGTCAGAAATGGAAAAAAATGGCCATTTACTTGAAATCTCCCAGCACGACTTCCAACTCATGTTGCCCTGTGCACAAGACGTAGTATCTTCGTAAATAGTAGGATGCAAACTAAACCAAAACTTGGTTAGAAACAGAAACAAATAACTTTCCCGTGGAATTTCTGATGCTTTCAGCCAGCAGTGAATACAGTGATTAAAGTGAGGTGATCACTCAGTACTTAACTCAGTATAAGATTAGACTTGTGTTATTATGAAGATTTTTTCTGTCCCGTTTTTCTTTTTTTTTTTTTTTTTTCTTTTTTCCAAAATTTTTTTTTTCTTTTCCAATTTTTTTTTTTTTTTTCCTCCTTTTTTTTCACAGTTCGAAGATATCTTTAGAGGAAAAAAAGTCACTTAAAATAAATTTTCATGAGTAGGATAAGCAAAGAAGTGTAACCAACCTTTTTTGTGTGTTTCTTTATGCAAAATTTGCTCTATTTTGTAATCAGTGATACCTGGTTCTGATTCACAGAAAAACGCCTGGCTAGCAGCATTGATACTGCCATCGCCAGTGGTTCTTCAGATGGTTCTGCGCTTGGTGCAGGGGACTTTGCCACTGCTCCAAGACAAAGGCTAGCCCCATTCACATAACACTGTCATCTCCAACATTTATACATTCCATGATTCCATATACCTTTGTAGATGATTGAGTGTTCATCAGTGCTTCAGTCAGTAGAAAGAGTATAATCATTCATTGAATTGCTACATAAATATGTGTCAGTGTTAAATTTTGGTTATCTGTATTTAAGGCCATCTCCTTTTAACTAGCTCTGTATGAGACATGACACTAGAGTTATTGTGGGTTTATTTGTGGTGATTTTTACTTGCAAATTGTAAAATCACGACATCTCTGGTCCCCATGATTTGATGAGTACCTGAACTCATCTGTTGTATCTCATATTTTCATGATTATGTCTTGAACTTTCCATGTTGCAAACAGGCAGTGAAATAACTTAAATTATAGATGGAAGTGTTACATAAATCAGGGATGTCAAACTTATTCAGAAATCCAATTTTCATATTGACTGATTCATTGGCTGATCACATTTTTTTAAAAATGCAATACAAGTCTGGCATTTCAAACGTGAAAGCAGAAGTATGATACTTTAGCACATTCAGTTTGCCAGGGCCAATCAAGACTATCGTTCAGCGACTGATTTCATGTAAGAAAACAAAGTTTGTAGCGCTCAGATCCTCAGCTTTAACAATGCTCAGTCAAGCAAGCACATGAGAGTTGTTGATTGAAAGACAATTCTTTAATCCCTTGATAACAATAAATGATATGGTCATTTCTGATAGAAGAATAAAAAGGCTGATGCAAGAAGGAAATCATCACCCGGCACAGTCTCAAAGTTTGTAGCGCTCAGTTCCTCAGCCCTAACAATGATCAGTCAAGCAAGCGTGTGAGAGTTGTTGATTGAAAGACAATCCTTTAATCCCATAATAAATATGATATGGTTGTATCTGGTAGAAGATTTAAAAAGCTGATGCAAGAGGGAAGTCATCACCTGGCACCATCTTGATTTAGACAGAATAGTCACATTACCATTTGCAAAGCTGATTAGGGCAACACTGCATAGAGCAGGTGCATCTTTTGTACATAACAAACCACTTTTTGTTTTTAATAGCAGAGTCATTGCTATCCCAGATTTCAGTGGAAATTCGCAAAGGTCTGTTGATATAGCATATGGTAGGCTGAGTATTCCTGTCTTATAACATTACATAATCAGACTGTGCTGATTGATCCGATATAAGTTTTCAACTTTTTCATGAAAGCAGTTTGACATCTCTGAAAGATACAGATGTTTGATTTTGTCTTAGGTGTGTCCAGGGTGATAGACAAGAAAAGACTAGTGAGTGAGTGACTGAAAATGAGCCTGGTGAGAAACTGAATGTTTGAGAAATAGACAGTGATTACTGAATCAACATACTGAAATTGAATATAAATAATTGAAAGGAAAACATGAAAGCCTTAGTTGAGTTTCCTAGTCTTATGTTTTCACAGTGTTCTAGATAGTGTGGCACTGTAAATAAACTGTGTAAAATAATTTTCATTGGACAACAGAAGTTTAGTTAAGCATGAAATTGAACACATAGTTATGGAACTGTCACTGAGTGATTTCATGACATTTAATTAGGAGTCCGTGTATAAGAAATTGAGACTCCTGGTTGTGCAGAAGAAAAAAAATACACTGTGTCAGTTATGTCCGTTTATAGGCATGACAGTATTTAATGCATGTTGAAGAGTGAGTGATTTGTTAGAAAATGGGAGAGGTGTACTAAAGAGAGTCAGTGTAAATGTATGTAAATACCTTGTGTTAATGGATTTACACAAAGCCAGTAATATCACTTGTGATTTGGGGGAGGGGGGGACACAACAACAAAAACTGTATCAGGTTTCTGCAATTTTTACAATACTCAAATCTTGTATGTGCTTGATAAAATACATGTTGAAAATGGGTCGTTTGCTGGAGTGGGACAGAAAGTGTACAAAAGAGAGTCAGTGTAAATGTATGTAAATAATTTGTATAGTGGACTTACTCAGCCAGTTATATCACTTCTTCCTGAGCCAAAGAAAGCTGGTCACAATACTCAAATCTTCTAGGCACTTGACAGTAACTTGTCATAATATTCCAGTGGCAGATCTGCAATTTTGGGATTCTGAAGCTTGATACTTTTATGGATCATATTGCAGCTACCAGCAAAACATGTCCTTTTATTTTAGAGTCCATACACACAGGGCCTGAATGCATATGCTTTATTAGATTTAGCAAATTTGTCTCTATAATATGCATACATATGTATTTACTTTAGCCTCCTCCATTGATTACTCTTGTCAGCGCCTCTTTTTTGTACTTGTAAATATAGACGAAATTCTTGTGTAAGACTATTCTTGTTTTGCATGATACAATGTAAATACATAGAAATGACAATTTTATGATACTCATGTTTTTTTATTTTCACTTGTGACCAACAGTGTTATGTTTATAATGTCAGGCTTTATTTTACATTGACACAGAATTTATGGCAGTGACAGTCATGATTTTTCCCGTAAAGGTTTACCATGAAATATTTATTTTAAACTGTTTCAGTGTTCATAGAGAAACATTTGTGATGAAAGTACATAGATCTACATTGTACATAGTGTACCTGCCTGAATTGATCCCAAAAGATTTTTTAACTTAAGCAGGGAAAGGCTAATCTTTGTGGACTTGACCTAAATGATTGTTAGAGCAAGGAGGCAACCACCATTCATCAACACAGAGCTCTTAGTCTGGTGTCATTGCTTGATGATTGTTTATTTGTTTGTTTGTTTGTATTGGGGTTTAGCAACACATTAGCACAATTACGGCTATACTGTGTCAAACATAATAAGTTACATTTACACATCAAGAAGAAGAAAGAAAGCAGGGCAGAAAACAGGAGCAAGGAGAGAGAGAGAGAGAAGAGATGTCTCCCGTGGAATGTGGAGGATGGCACTCCATGGGAGACACCCCACCAATAATGGGATTACACTGCCTGCAGGTGGGAGCAAAGAACCTGCTTATAAACCCTGGAGCCCAGCGGGGGGAGATTGCTTGATGGAATTAGGATGATAGTACCACACTGGGTCTCTTCTGAGAGGTGGGAATTGAAAATTTCAACTTTATCAAATAACAGCATATCACAGAGAAAGAGGGAGATCATCTATTTGGTGTAAACTTCATCATTGCATGCCTCAGAACTAAGGAAGTTGGAGTTCCAAGTTATAAATTATGCCTCAGTTACCTGATCACAGACTTCATTTGTATCCTGGGTTGGCCCAGTTGAGTTTGGTCTGCAAACTCATAGCTTTCAATGACTGTCATCATTAGATATGTGTGGTTTACCCAATGCGTTTGATAGCTAGGAGATACTATATCTTTAGCTCCAATTTATGGGATAGACCCAACATGGCAGTTAACATATTGACCAACTTCATTTGGTCTTTTGTTACTTTATCAAGCAAACTAAAAGCCTTCATCCTCATAATTTTATAATTCCATTATTTAAGCAGGAGATGGCCATAAGATATTCTTAACTCCAGAAAGGAAAATTGGGCTGGTAAGGTCATGCCTTATTAGGCAAAAAGTGTCATTAATCAGGCTTGGGAATGAGACTTGTAAGAACGGAAGAGGGAAAAACAACTGTCAGATTCGGAATATCAGGTTGTGTGCTGAGAGTGAATTGATGGTAGCTGATGGAATGGATGAGGCTGTATCGAGAAAACTCCTCCAGCAGGTTGCTGGTTGGAAAATGCACATGAGGCTGACAAGAAGAGAACTACCCAAAGTTAAGTCCTGTGCACTGGAGGAGTGTTGTTAAGCCCCTTTGCCTCTTTCAGACCAAGAGGAAAAATTGAATGTTGAGTAGCTACATGTACATATATCCTTTTGCCATAAAATGACAGTGGTGCTAAGTGTTTTCATTTGGCAGTATTCATATCAGGATTGTGAAATTCTTCACTTGTTTAATAAGGATCATTGGTTATGTCATACATGCATTTTATTTTTGTCTGTTTGCATTCAAGAACACTATTAAACCATGAGCAATGTCCTTGCAATATGGATTGCTGTTATATTGTGCAGGTTGTGTTTATGAGAAAGTAATCACAAGCAGGGGAACAAAAGTTTGAGTAATTTAACTGAAAAAAAAAATTTTTATTCCATTATTTCCTACCCAATTTTACTCAACACAAAGTCCAGTATATTGTAGATGGGGGCTTTGACTTGAGACAAATCCATTGTGAGTGAGTTGAAACCCTGTACAGGTCCAGCAAACTATTTGTCATAATTGTTCATAATTATCATTTTATGTGCTCACACCCTCTTACACAATCATTTTTATTTTTAATCAATGTCTGCAACAAAATAGTAATGTCATGTACATATGTAACTGCTTCAGCTTGTCTCATCACCTAAAGGTAGAGCTTACAGAGCCAAGTTATGGTATTTTTATTAATGATGTGTCATAGTATTTGTTATAATAAATACATTGTCTTTGATGCACTCAGAAGAAATAAACCATCAAAATAGGAATGTGAGTTGTGTGAATTATTTTTACAAAAGTAACTTACAATTCAATTCTTTCAGTCTTCTTTCTTTCTTTCTTTTCTTTCTTTCTTTTTTCTTTCTTTCTTTCTTTCTTTCTTTCTCTTTCTTTCTTTCTTTTCTTTCTTTCTTTCTTTCTTTCTTTCTTTCTTTCTTTCTTTCTTTTCTCTTTCTGTCTTTCCTTTTTTCTCTCTTTATTTCTTTACTCTCTCTTATATTTATATATACATGTATCTCACATCATCTCTTTTCATGTTCATCCTGTAGGCTTTCAATCAATCAATCTTTCTGCCTGCCTCACTCTCTCTGTCTCTTATCTGTCCTTTCTGAGCAGTCAGCTTGTTTTCAGTTTTTTCTTTCCTCTATTTCTTCTGTTCTTTGTTATGTTATCTCTATTTTCAGTACAGCGGGAGTTTGTTTAGCATGGAATTCTCCAGTTCACATCCACATCTGTCCTATAGAGCACATAACATTGACAATATCGTAATATGCATACACAGGCAGTGCAAGGCCGAGGAACGCAGCACAAATTTGTCATCGTCTGAAGAACAGACATTCTCAAGGAGCTTACACTATTAAAGTGAAAAGCGGACTCACGACGTCGCCTCAACAAAACACCCTGCGTCTCGCGTGCCAACACTGGACGCCATGGCCATGGTGGCATTGCTTTTTTGCTACACTTGGCGTCCTTAACTGCACACCGGGTTAGTTACTATTCTGATCTAGTGGATCTTTTCTTATTAACAAACGGATTCATTTTTTTTTTTTTTTTAATCGAGAGCTACAGCAAGGACAGAATAAAACAGACTTGCAATCATGAGATAATGACTTTGTGAATTTCGGCAATCGTGAAATTGAAATCATGAACCCGTGACCGGCGTTAAGTGTCTTACCCTCATGGGCATGGCTCCACACTCAGCATGTGTAACATCATCAGTCGCTCTCCAGTGTAAATAAAACAAGGTCCTTGGATAATCTTCATTGTCATTTCTGATAGAATAGGAAAGGAAGAGATGAACTGAAAAAAAAAAAAAGCCTCTAAATGAATTTTACACTACAGAAAGCCAAACATTCAGGGGGCACCATCGGAATAGACAGTGGCTAGAATTTACAGATCTGGATCACCTCTCTTAGATTGTCTGGCGTTTCAGTTGTTGATGTTTTCAAAAAAAAAAAAAAGAAAAAATGAATGTTGACCGCACATTCAAGTCATTGAATCTTGCCCCTTAGACATCTCTACAGATTATCTGGGCAGATTAGGATCATATCAATATCGATCTTCCCACCCAAGAACTGTCCTCTTTCCTCGTGAATCGCAGGACATTTGCATAATAATATGCCCATGTAATACGAATATATGTACAATGTACTACAACGAATGCCGTGGTGTCCATATGGCAGTGCGCCGTGAGCAGTTTGCATTGTAGAAAAATGCAAGCAAAAGCTATTCTGTCTTTTCCTGCAAGAGTGATCTTGTTTGGTTGACATGGAAATGGAAGCAGCCTGGCTACGAAATAAAACGATCGATCCCTTATTACATAACGAGTTTGATGTTTTAGACATGAGTTAGTCATAAACAGTAAGTAGGCCAGTCATTTCAGCGAGCCAATTTGCTAAGAATGTTCTGTGCATGCAGTGCAAAAAATGAGGTGCTTTTTCATTTTTTTTTTTTTTTTACATCTCTGCAGTGGTTGCCTATTTCTAGTGTGCAGAAGAAAAGGAAGTACATTGACTGACTAACAAATGGCTGACAGTGTCTAAACTGTGTCTCAAAGAGAGTTCCAGAAGGAACAGGAATAATTCACGGGGCATTCATGTGTTCTGATAGAGCTTTTCATAAACGAAACGAAACTTTTGATCTGACCCTTGCCTTGACAGTCATCTATTTGTTCATTGTTATAACAAATCCGTCGTTTTTGGTCTATGACTCCTGCCTACATAATAGCTTGTTTGAATTTAGAACACGTTTTTGTCATTCACTGACGGTGGCAATTCAAGCAGCTATTAATCAAGCGAACATATCTCATTCAAAACAATGTCTAACTGGCCAGAAAAAAAAAAATTCATGACGTCAGATGGACAAGAACAGTCACTCAGATAGTTTTGCACTCCGGAGAAAAAGAATACTACAGGTCTGTGGAAATTACATTAGTAATGGTTGGGCGGAGCTAGCCAAGCGAAAATGGCTAATGTCAGCGGGAATGCCTTAGGTGCTGAAAGTCAATGGTTTCAATGATTTTCATCACAAAAATACGGGAACCGCTGTTATGATGTTTTACATGTAACTTTGGGTGATAAAAGAGAATAAATGTATACTATTAAGCCACCATTGTTGTGCTACCGGTACTACATTTTTTTTTTTTTTTTTAACAAGCCGTGAATTTAAAATTGCTTTCACAGATATGAAATCCAGCACCTATGAGACATACGCTTGGCTTTTTAAAAAAATTTATTTTACTTTTTATAACGTCACCAAATCAAAAATCCATTTGGGCTAGGTTTACTCTGAATATTTTATTTTCCACATATATCAGAGCAGTCTATCTGAAAATCATAGGCTAGCTATTTTAAAAAAAAAAAATGCCGTCAAGCACTTTTTCATGTTATATTTGGTTAGACTAAAAACAGGGATGGTTGAACTGATCCACCGTGATATGATAACAGAACAAGCCTCAAAGCCATGAGTGCTCAGGCTGTTGCCATGCCAACCATTGACGCGGCTCTAGAAATTTCCTCTCTTGTTCGTGCCGGACTGCCCATTATATTCTGGGCAGGTTGAAGACGATCAATGAATGCTTATTTCATGTCATTTCATGATGAAAGTGATATCATTTTCATCTCCAGGCAAAGGATTGTCAGGAGCTTGAACTTGGGCTGTGGTCAGCGAACAGTACATGCCTACCTGAAAAAGGAGATCATTATTTTTCTGGTAATGTCGATTCTTGTTGGTGACTTAATCAATCATTGTTTGCTCTGTCTGAAAAACTGAGCTTCAATATTCTTAAAAACATTGTCCAGACACCCTCACACACACACAGACAGACAGACAAACACACTCAGACAGACGGATAGACACACACACATAGACAGACACACACACAGACACACATACACACACAAGGGAAAAAAAAAAAAAAGAAATAAAAAGATGTGAGCAAGAACCAAACTGATACATAATATTTTGAAGAAATTGGCCGACGGAGATCGCTTCGGCTAGGGAATAAACAAATACATGTACATTGAGAATACAGACAGTACTCACATCATCAGACCGACCCTAAGACGGATTCCTCAGGAAAAGTGCAAAGGATGGATCGCACATTTCCAGGGAGAGATAAGCTTACTTTCATTCTGATATGAAGAGGGGCTATGGATTTATAAAATGGAATCGCAAAATTGTTCCAATCTCGTTTTGAGCGGAGGACTTTTTCAAAGGAGTCTACATTGACAAAACATATTTCCCTGAGAAAGGTGTTTCGCGAAGATCCCGATTAAGCGTTGCTATTGTTTAACGCCCATGTCGTTTATCACAATGGTGGAAAATTATATTTGAATAGGTGGGGAGTTAAACAAAGGGGAACGTAGCTTTTTCTCAATGTACGATAGTCTTGTTCATGGTTTATACTCTGGGAAGGGTGAGGGTTGAGGATGGGAAGAGGGGTGGAGCGAAGGATGACTTTAAAGATGATGACAATGGTCCAACAGGTTCTAACATTTGGAATGAATTCATCGATTGTCTGTTGTCTATGTTCCTCACAGAGGTCACAGTGTGGTCATGTTGCATTAGCTGGTTGGCATTTTATATTGTCTTTCAAAATATTCCCCAATTCAATGCTAGTGACAAAGCTGGATGGTTATTGATTTCTTTTAATATTCTTTGTTTGTTACCTGTCGGCAATCCGTGTTTTAAGAGATTTCTTTAAAAAAGATGATAATAATGATGATATGCAACCAAACATCACTGTATAAATTACAACAATTACTTCCCTTTACTGCCCATCGGCCATCACTACGACACCACTACCACAGCAGATCGTGTGCAAGTCACACCCACTCCCTACTTTTTCCATCTTGATTCCGTCTCCCCAATTCTCTCTCTCTCTCTCCCCCCCCCTAATCAGATAAATCTAAGACCATTTAAGTTCAACTGTTTGACATGCCACACATTGCCAGATAAGACCGACCGCCCAGGCAGCAAAACGCTTTCCGACCCTTGTTTTCAAATTATACAGACAACAGAAGGCACAGGCTGGAATCTGCGTCTCCTTGTCTGCATTCCTTTACAGGTAAATGAGTAGAAAAAAAAACCCCAGCAACATCTTCCATCCTTCCTCTTCCTTCAACACAACACACATACTCATCCATGTCTCACCTGTTTAATCCTACCTTCTCTTAGATATCGTCTTGACCTCATACACTCCCTGATATTAGAGAGCACGTCCCTCCTTTCATCCTCCCTCCCTTCCTTCCTGCCTTCCTTTCTTTCTTCTTTTTATTTCGTTCTCTCCTTCCCCCTTTCCTTCTTTTTCTTTCTTTGTCTCTTTCTTTTCTTGATGCACCTTTTGGAGACAGAGAAACCACGTGAAGACTATTTCTCTCTCTCTCTTTTTTTTTTTTTTACTTGCGTACGTCTCCTTGTTATACGGATCATGGTCATGAAAAACAACAACAACAACAACAACAACAAAACTCAAAAACAAAATTTTAAAAAGTACAAGATCAGAAAAAAAAAGGCTTATAAATCGACCTATTCACACATACGAGGTTTAATGATATGTTCAGCGAAGAAATCATTTATTTTAATAACGGTGTTATTATTTTTGCTTCTATTCTTTGCAATTTGCAAAGGCCTTCTCACTCACTCACTCACTCACTCACTCACTCACTCACTCACTCACTCACTCACTCACTCACTCACTCACTTAAGAGAGATCCAAATTTTACACTGTAGTTTTCAATATTAAATTTCTCCACCTGTGAGATTTTCAACCTCGTGGCTCTCACATCCCACCAGTGAACAATGGTTTGGTTTGGTTTTGATTTATCGGTATGTCAGCACTATCACGGTGACATCGCCTCAAACACTGTCGAAGATGTTAATGTTAGCAAGGTAAATAAAAAAAAAAATGTATATTTGTTTGTTTGTGGTAGGATTGAACATCAACACGATCACCGCTATATCGTGTCAAGCACGGTAAGACACATTTTCGCATCAAGAAGAGAAGACAGGGCGGGGCAGGAGGCAGGAGCAAGGAAAGAGAGAAGAGATGTCACCCTGGTAAGTCCCGGATGGCATTCTATGGTATACATCCCACCGATGGCGGACTTTCACCCCCTGCAGGTGGGAGCAAAGAACCTACTTAGATACTCCGGGCCCTCCTCAAAGGACGAAGAAAGGAAAATGAGCAGGACAGAAGATAGGAGCAAGGAGAGAGAAGAGCTGCCTCCCCTAGAGTGTCGAGGATGGCATTCCATGCAAGACACTCCACCGATGGTGGGCTTTCCCCACCTGCAGGTGGAAGCAGAGAACCTGCTTATATACCCGGGAGACTAAGATAATGTAATGTGTGAGCAATATAAAAGGGAAAACACTCTTAAGAAACTCACCTATGGCACCTGGATTAGTTTAAAGTAATAATTTTCTAAGATTATAACTTTTGCCTAAGATTTTCACCTCAAACCACACATTTTCAGCACTTTGATTGTGCATCTTAACTTAATGGGGGGATACCAAGTTCTTAATCAGCTGTGAGCTAAAGAAAAAAAAAAAAAGAAAGACAAATAAATAAATAAAGAAAGAAAGAAATGTTCACTTAAAGTTTTTGCTTTTCAATTAGGATCTAGTTTTTTATTATTCAACATCTCCTTCTAAGTTTTATGCTCCACTTCTTCGATCATTATGTCAATGAACTGCTGTTGAACAACGAAAATTGCAAAAAGAAGTATAAATTTTAAATTTTGTTTCGGTTGTTTGTTTGACTGTAGGATTTTAACATTCCACATTTTGATCCACTTTCGCTCTCAACTTTCAAAACCCTAAACCACTCTAGGGGAACAGTTTGCCCATCAATGAAAGAGGTTTATTAAAAAGAAAAAGAAAGAAAGCAAAAAGAGGGGAAGATGTGCCATCTTAACATGTTTGTGGAAATGGCGTGCCAGGGCCAGTGATTTGTCGCTCCGGTGTTAAGTGTCAACTGACATGCCCTGGCTTCTGCCCACTGAATTAGTTCTGATTTTGCCTTGCTGAACTAATGAATGGGACAAAAGTAAAAGAAGAAAAGTAAAGGCCGAAATGATAATGATAGTGATGATAAAGATGAAAGTTAATGATCTGTCATTATTAGAAAGGCAAGGAATTCAGCGCCTAAGGGGAAACCGCCTTGTATGTGCCCAGGTAGCTAGGAATGTGCCTGGGTGTCTCCGCTAGCTCTGTTGATGTTGAGAATCATAGATTGAAGCCTGTACTTAAGAGAACAAGTGCTAGATGTCATGTGTTATAATTGTAACTGTTGTAAAAATTGACATATTACTGGTTATCAGTTTGGTGGATCTGAGCTCAGGGTCCCAGTGAGCTTATTCTTTCTTTCTTTCTTTCTTTCTTTCTTTCTTTCTTTCTTTCTTTTTCATTGTTAAAGCTCAATACATTTAGTTGCTCATTTTCGTCGTACCGGTATTTGAAAGAAAACCAATGGATCATTAGCCTAGATTTCATTATACACTGGTCATGGTATTTATCTCGCTTTTAAACCTTTTGCGGCAGGTTGTCTCATACACTGCCTATCAGGAGTATCTTTCTAACAGCATCAACAATAACAACCATAGCAACAAAACTGTTAAAACAAGACTCATAATATTATAGTACGATAAAAATACCAACAGCAGTGATGGCAAAGAATTAAAAAAATAAAAAATATAAAAATAAATAAAAATCTAGTAACTCACATGGAACGTCAGCAAAAAAGTCTTCATCCGATTTTTAACTGCCAAAGGTTCTTTAACCTGCGTAACATACATGCGGGGCCTTCGAAATGTGTTTGACTTTATCTGAGAAAGCTAGACGTCGGGCTACCTTACCCAAGAAGCTAGGGAATAACTGAGTCTCTGAAAAAAAAAAAAAAAAGTATATAGGCGAAAAAGTAAGGACCCAAGTAGAAATACGTGTATAACAGTTTCCAGCGTCAGCTAAATAAACTAATAGTTTATATTCGACAAAGCACAGATCTGGAAATCCCCGGCGGAGTATTTGTACCCCCTACTGAAAATAAACACCACGAAATCCCACAACACT
>JBCAUA010211692.1:0-20961 GCA_038406235.1 Peronia verruculata | reverse complement strand
CACCCTGAAGCCGACGCCAAACCACAGCGCCATTGTTCCCCCCCCCCCCCCTCTGTTCTAGTCCCTCTTTCCAAACCTCTAAATTAGTCACACGTTAAGATACAGGGTCGACAGGGAAGTGCTGAAGGAGACGAAAGATTTGATGGAGTGGTGTGGGGGGGAGGTTGAGAAAGAAGATACAAAATAACAAGAGTTTCTTTTAAGTCCGTCACAGGAGGCGCAGTGGCTCTGTGGTCTGGCGTCTGCCTCAGGGTGAAAAACAACTCACGTCGGTGAGGTTGCGGGTTCTGGCCGGACTCGACGCACGGGTCCTCTCATTGGGAGATGTAAGGACACGAATATCGAAAGACCTGCATTTTGTCAGTGACTCTACAGTCCCCTGGCTTCCTGTGGATAGGGAAACCCGACGTCTAGCCTTCTCGGATAAGGGCGAATAAATTTCGGTGGTTTCGTGTGTACATTAAGCACATTAACGACTCAACGGTCCCCTGGCTTCCTCTGGATGGGGAGCCCCGACGTCTAGCCCTCTCGAATAATGGCGATTATATGTCGGAGGTCCCGTGTGTACGTTACGCACGTTAAAGAACCCTTGACAGAGTTTAAAAATCAATGAAGAATAGGAGGACTGAAAGAAAAAGGATTTAAAAAAAAATATATATATATACAATGCTTGTCTTTTACCTCTTTACTTGGCAAAAGGAAATACTTTGGCTAAGGTTCAAAGCGAGTAATTCAATCAAACTTTAGTGGGAAATGGTCTTTTGTCAAAGTAAGTCTGATTTTTTGTCTCCCCCCCCCCCCCCCCGCCAGTTTTAATGTCACCGTCTTGTTTACTTTCCGTCCATTTTCCGAGTTGCGTATACACCTCTCGCAAAACTCGCGTATTTCTCTCGCCGCGGAGACCTAAATCTGGCAGGTCCCTTCCGAGCAATTCCGCGCGCTCTCTCTCTCTCTCTCTCTCTGACCACTCCATGTCAGTGCTGCGATCCCTGCGTGAGTGCTAACGTTATTTGTGATTATTGTTCTTCCTGCACTCCAGGAGATGTGGAATTGGGGGGGGGGGGGGCAAATGTCAAAAGATACCCAAAGATAAAAATGGAGAAGAATATGGTCATGAAGAAGAAATAAAAGAGAACTGAAGGGTTGGGGGGGGGGCGTCGAGAATAGTGTCACGAAACTTGAATGTGAATGGGTGTTAGTTGTGACGTTGTAAGTGGTGATCAGGCGGTGGATACGGACGAGACGCACACAGGGACAGAGAAATAAGAACAGGAATCCTCGACGTCGAAATGATGCAGAATTTTTTGTAGGTGCTTGGTAACAATACAAACTTCAGGGCAGCTGTCTAACTCAGATGCATACGGCACTCACTGCACTGCACTTTCTCCGGCTGAGCCCCTACACTATAGACACCAGTTCCTCTCGAACTCTCTCGAATCTACCCGTCCTCACTACCAACATCGCCACACATAAAACCGTGACGCAGTGCGCACACGTGAAGTACTTGACACAAAGACTTGCATGAGGCCAGTATATACAATTACGACCCGCTAAACATCGCTCACAACACATACTCGCGTGTACTCAACATGTATAATCATGGTTCGTTACAAGTAGGAAAGAGAAAAAGAAACAGAATACAATGATGAATGAGAAGAACATTGATGTCACTATGGTACCAAATGATTCAATTTTTACCATATCGGATTCTTCATGCTGTTAGTTGCTGCTTTATTGGTGTATTTGATTCGTTGCCAGTATAGTAGACAATTGTCTTACATTTTAAGACATTTTTAAACCATGAAGAGCAACAACAAGATGATGATGATGATGATTCAACATCAAGAAGTTATTTTTACAAGTGTCATTTGCTTTTTTCAAAAATTTTTCTAAATTGTTGTGTTAGTTGCCGGTTGGACAGTCTTTTTCTATTTTATAAAATGATCTCCCTTTCTAAAATGACTTTGCAACCTTCTCTGGAAAAAAATGTCATAGCCTTGTTGGTTGTTGGTCAAATTGCCCCAAACAAGTATTAAATAATAGAAAAAATGAATTGCCTTTTTGTTACAAAATTTGTATGCATCAGCCTTATTTTTATTTTAAAACTGTATTAAATCATGACAAAAAAAATACACGTGGTGCAAATCTAAATTCACCTATTTTTCTGATTACTTCCATTATTCATTTACTGTGTGTCCATTTGATTGAGCTAATAATACTAGTCCATGGAACATTCCTTTGAGTGTGTCACACTCATTACCTACACCTTCATTTTAATATATTGGGCTGGACAGTGTTTCTCTTTGTAGCTGTACATGAGACACACACAAATTTTTGCAGCAATTGAGAGTTGTTTTTAAAATTCACCATGTGAGTATTTCTAGGCTGATTTTGAAAGTAGAGCTTTTCTAATTTTGCAAACAGATCACGTCATTTTCGACCTTGAAATTATGGGCCAAAGGCCACTGAAAAAATGGGGATCCATTTGCAGTGGCGGGTGATTTGTTAATGAAGTGTTTGCAGGCTATGTAGTACTCCAGGGGTTCAATGAGGCTGATGGTTTATGTACAGTTACGCTTTGTATTGAATGGGTGATAGAGATTGTTAAAAGAAATATTTGTCCTGACTAAGGCATGGCTTTATCAACATTGATTTGATTACTGGGGTGACAAAGGTTTGTTCCTTCTTTAGCTTTCCCGCCTGCTATGCTGCTGAGTTTCAGCCCATCGAACCAGTTCGGGAGGGTGGAATACCTCTTGAACATGTGATCAGCTGTGTTCCAGGAGTAGAAATCTCTGTGTCTAAAGTTGGAGTGAAAGTCATTCAATTCCAGGAAAACAGAGACCAGTTTTATGGTAAATACTCATTGCCTTCCTTTTTCCTCTCTCATCACTCCTTGCCTCCTCTTTCTTTGTCTCTTTTTCTCGCCTGGTCATTCTGTCTTACACTGTATCTTTCTTTCTTCTTTCCCATCATTCTTTCTCTTTCCTTAATTTTCTTTTCACTCTCATTTCTCTGTGCTCTGACTTACCTACATTTATATGGAGGATGTAAGTTTAAAAGTAGAGGAAAAATGTGCCAATACTAAAGAGGTAACAAATAATGGAAAATCTCTGAGATATAAAAATCTGTTTTTGCTAACTTTAAAAAAAAAATAAAAAATTCTATAACTTTTTCTTATCCGTCTAGCAAAACTTTGAAAATAAACAAATATTAGATTGTATTTGCTGTATCTCTGGACAGACATGATGAAGGGCAACTCGTGGCAGGAGTTAGGGAAGATTAGCCGGGAAGTGATGGAGCTGCTGCGTCAACAGCCAACCTGCTCCATGCCTGTCTCCAAGTTTATCCCAGCCTATCACCACTACTTTGGCAAACAATGCCGTGTAGCAGACTACGGTTACACAAAACTGCAAGAACTTTTTGAAGCAATTCCCCATGCCATTCAGGTAAACAATATAAGTCCTGTAATGGATGCAAGAAGTGTAGAGTCCTTAGCATTTGATTTAGGATATCTGCTTTCCTTTGCGTGTGATTTGGGATGTGAAATGTAGTTTTACGAGGAAAACAACTGCTTTTTTGTTGTTGTTGTTATTTTTATTTTTCTGTATAGATGGGTACTACAATTTTTATTACTTTTGCTAGCAAAGTAGTGAAAAAAAAAGAACATGAACTATCATTGTACATTTTGTAGAAAGTAAGTTAACTTCACGTGTTCCTGAATACCTGTACGATGCAGTGCTACCAAGCATCAAACAGGGAAAACAGGTTTTGTATTACCGACTACATGAGAGACTTATATTTGACATGTTCTGTTAAAAATGTGACAATAGATGAATAGTACAGCCATTGCATATTAGACACTTTCTATTGTGTGTGTGTCCCCATAGATTTTGGGAACAGGTGACAGGAAATCCATCACTTTGAGTTCCAGAGCACAGCTGAAGAGGTTTACTACAGACATCTTGAAAGTGGTGAAGGCCCAGCCTACCAAGCAGATATTACTGCAGGATTTTCCACCAGCTTATGGTAAGTCATTACATGTATGTTATAGAAAGTCATCTTGTGGTTTCTGTTATGTCTATGATCTTAGGATGAAAATTATACCACTGTTTATGAGCTGGGGGGGGGGCGGCAATTGTCCTTGAGGAATTATGTATTTTCATGAGCATTAGATGAAAGAAAAAGAAATTTTATGAAATATGGAAACTTTCAGCTGAAATTTAATCTAAATAAGTCAGATTTCACAATTGACTCTTGGGATAAAATCATGCTTTTTTCCCTTAACAAATAGTTTTTGTTTAATTGTTTGATTGTACAGAACTGATTGCCTAGCCTATACAATGGAAAAATGCTTTACTATTATATAAATGTTGGTCCTTATGGAGATTACATTAGTACCTATTCTCATAATTTAAATTTCTTGAAAATTTTTCTTTGCATGGCACAGTCAGGGACATTAACAAACTTTTTTGCTGCTGTTTAGGAAACAGAAACTGTATCAGTCTAACGAATTTTATATTTCAGAGAAAGTAATGTACAAACCATTGTTCCTCCCACACTATGGAGTCTGTTACATGGAGGATGTATTGATGGATATTCCCACCACCACCCTCATTGTAAGTAGCATACTTTAAAACATCATGCTTGCATTTAAAAGTAAAAATTTGTGAAGGAAATTAATTTTTGTATTCATGTCACTGCATGGCAATGTATAAAACTGAACTTGGTATCCCAGTTGATAGCTAATGCTACAAAAATGCCACCGGGACTTGATTACTCATGAAAATCTTGAAATTTGTCGTACAGAATGGTGAGAGCACATTGCAACTCAGCGTGCGTAAACATGTATACTAGATCTTGTTCAGCTCGGTTTCAAAGAACTGACTGCATATTCATGTTTGAACCAGAGAAAATTTCAAAAAAAGGAATTTAAATGAAACAAAATTACTGTAATTCTGCCTGACTTGCACCAGTTCTGTTAGACAGTTAAATTTGTCTTAAAATAAGACATATTGTTAGTGCATTTTTTCATGACTATTTTGTTCCTACACACTTGTTTATATTTGTCTTATCACGCCATTTCAGGTTATTGAAGAAGGCAATGACACCCTGCTGGCCTTGCCAAGAAGAGGTAAGTTCTTTGTGTTCCTGTGAAAATGTAAGTTAATACTATTTTCCATACATTTTGTTTGGTTGTCTTTTGTTTCTGTCTATAAAATATGACTTCCCATAGTATGCAGTATAGCCAATTCAGTTTGCTGGGTCTAAATTGTGTTCATAATTTTGTCTCTTATTTTAATTCTGTGCTAAGCATTTGAGGAAAGAAAACAGTGGTGCAGAGCTCTTCCCAAAGAAGCTGTCATCTAAGAGCCCAGTCTGCTTAAGAGGGCACCTCTATCATGAAACAGAATTTTTGTTATGTATTTTACCCCTCCAGCAAACCACTCCCCAATAAAAACTCTGCCTAAGAGCCCATTGTCAAATCAAAGCACATGAATACTTATGATGTGATTTCTTGTTATATTGTCTGCTTGAGAGAAATGCACATTGCTAGGTAAATGCAGTAAATGGAGAGAAGATTGGAGGGACAGGGTTACAAGTAGGGAAAGTTTATGTATGACTGCATAATCAGACCTCTCATTGACTAGCCTGTAACTATATCTTTGACCACACATTTGACACCACCCCTGATTGACTGTGTGTATAAGGAGGAATAAGTTGATCCTCATTACTGGTCAGCTGTTTAACTACTTTGTTCAGTCTGGTTAATTTTAAACACTTGAGTCACTCTTGTGATGATCTGTAATTAACAGCAATATCATGGTTTCAATTAACAATACTACTGTAGTGTGGAAACTCACTTGAGGTTTGAGCACCAGGCATTATTATCAAAATTTTACACCAAGAATGCTTAGGAATTGTATTTATAAAAAACTCATACTTTGAAGAAAGCTGTTCTTATTTGTATAAATAAAATTAACTAATGTTAGCCACCAGCTTAGAATCAAAGTAGTGAGGCAGCGGTCAGATGGGTCTCCTGGTGATGGGTTCCAAGGCAGGGACCACTGTATTTATTGTCTGTCCATAGGCAGAGATTGGTTAACAACATACACAATTTTTCCTGGAAATGTTATTGCAGACCAAACCCCAGAGGAGGTGGAGAGAACAAAACAGTTTGCTCTGGAAGTTGTGGACCTGCTCAAGCACAATCCCCAGTGCCGCATGCCTTTCAACAAGTTTATTCCTGCCTATCACCACCACTTTGGGCGCCAGTGCCGAGTAGCAGATTATGGTTTCAGCAAACTGACAGATCTGTTTGAGGCTGTGGCTCATGTGGTGGAAGTAAGACCTTTCAGACCTTATACCGATATATATATAATTTATTGACACATTACATAACCAGTCGTGCTGACCTCAACACTTGCCTTAATGGGAAAGGAAGGGTGTCATGATGATTTTACTTGACATTTTGTGTCGATATTAAACCCAAACGATATATTTCATCATCAAGTTTTTACGGCCTTCATTGGGAAAATTTTGAGTCTCTAAAGGATTTCCTCCAAAAAAAAAGGGGGGGGGGGGGCTGAAAATGAGGGTTTGGGGTCAGAATACCAAAACCAGGTGTTGAATTTAAAATTTGGCAAAGCCCCAGGTTGAAACATTTTTTAAAAATCGTTTTGGGACTTGTGCCCCACAGTAAAACTCACAGCAGCTGGCATGATGAAAATTATCACAGGATAGTCACAAATGAGGATATGCCAAATTAATGCTCTAGGCAATAAGATCATAATTTAGTTGCAGGATGCAAGCAGTGCATGTCGTCATTGTAAGCCTTTTGATTTCAACTCACAGATAGAAGAGGAAGGGGAAGAGCGCCTTATCCACTTGTCCCCTGCTGAATTGCGCAAAGTGTTGTGTGAACAGCTTTCCAGTCTTCTCCGACCTGTTGGTGCTATACCGGTAGACAAACTGTTGAAGGAATATGCCAAGCACTTTGGCTTTTGCTTGAAGCTTGAGGAATTTGGAGTGGACTCTGTCAAAGCATTGTTACAGAAGCTGAAAAATAATATTAGGGTTAGTTTTATGTTGTATATAAAACAGTTTAGTTTGTTGTCTTTATGGTTACATATCTAGACATTTCATTTTCATCAGTAACATTGAAGATTAAAAATAGTCATTTTGTTCAGTCAATACAAAAATAAAACTTTTGACAGGAGATGTACAAATAGATAGACTTTTTTAAACACGACATATGGATTTTTGGGCTAGATTGAAATAAGTGAGGTGACAAAAGTTGACAGTTTTTCTACTTCGAAGTGTGAATGATATTGTCAACAGGTTGTCATTGCTTTAGATCCATAGAAGAATAATGTTAGTACATAAGAAATCATTTAGTGAATGTTTTATCAAGCAATCCCATAACTAAGTTTGACAACAAACTTTTAGTAATGATCTGAATGCCATAAATGGGGAGAAGTTGTTGACTTATTGAGTTTCACAAATGCTGTTTATGGGAGATTTAAATGTTTAGCTTGTGACATGATCCTGGAACCTCTTGATAACTTCAAGCTATAGAGGTTCTTCTGAGAGGTACAGGTTCAAATTATATACATGTATGTATATCTATCTACTCTTAATTAAAGATTGAAGTTCGCAATGGGCAGGAATGTGCCACCCTGGTGAGAGAGTTCCACATTCCCCAGCTGGGCCTCCAGGTCATGCAGCTGTTGATGGATGAATCTGGAGGGAGCCTTCCCTTGATGGAGCTTTGCATGCGCTATGAGTCATTGTTCCATGCCAGTTGTGATGTCACTAGGATTAAAGAGGAGCTCAGTGATTTTGTGCAGGTGAGACTTTTTGGTTTGTTCTTTTGTGTGTTTTGTTTGTTTTATTTTTTTAATTCAACGCCTGTTTATTCAATGTATTATTTGTCAATATTTGCAACAAAAAAACAAAAAAAACGAATTAAAACCATCATATATTTTTCAGTACTCAATTGTACATACAAGTGCTATTACACTATGACAATTCCAAATAAGAAAGATTTACATTTTGACTGTAAATGGAATAATATATTCTATGTTTGTAGACTTTAATTTTACAATTTATCTGAGAGAATCAGATCAAAGAGTCTGTCAATATATCACTTGAACGGTTGAAATATAGCAAAAGATTTCGGGTTGAGGCTCAGTTTTTGAGAAGTACAGCATGGCTATGTTTTACTAGGGATGTCAAACGTCCATTTTAGTCAGAATTCTGACTTTTCTCATTGTCTCCAAATTTTCTACTCTCACCTGATCATTTGCCTACTTTTTCTGAGTCCACAAAGTAGTCATGTTTTTTTTTTTTTGGTTGTAATTTGTAATGTGATACAAATCCCACATGGTAATAGTCAAACCGGAACAAAATAATACATTCTCAATTTTTAGTTACATTTTTTTCTTTTTATTGGTGCTGTAGATTGATGAGGGAGACTCTGAAACAGGAGGTGTGATCCGCCTGACATCACAACAGATGCTGGGTCGCAACCTACGACTGTTGCTTCTCCACCATGAGCGTATCATCATGAGTGATCTGCCTGGCCAGTATCGTCAGCAGTATGGAGTGGAGCTCAGCCCGGCGCTGTATGGCTTTGCCTCTCTCTACCAGCTGCTGCTGTCCTTCCCCCACATCCTGGAAGTGAAAGGAAAGCCTGCCCAGAAGTACATTGTTCTCTCTGGCATGTTGGCTACGCCAGGTTAGCAGACATTTGAGAATTTATCTCAGCTTATCTGATGTGGTCTTGTCTTCTCTTGTTCTTTCTTTTTCTAACTGAAGACATCTTTTTTTGAGTTTGGATGCACTGAAGACTGACAGTATTCAGAGGAATTTCAAAAATTATTAAAACATGCTTTTTATAGTCCCACATCAACCATTTTACTGCATATGACAGTACTAGATCAACACAGTCTGATACAGAAAACAGAAATGGATTGTCACATCGTTATTTTTTAATGATTTTTTAAAAAAATGAGTCAGATTTTGGGCTTACCGAGAATTTGGGCAAAATAGTGGAAAAGGTAGATCTAGATCTAGCTGAGTTGTCCAATTGTCAGACAGCCTTTGTTTCAATATCTCTACCTGCTATGCAGAGAAAAAGTTTCTCTAAATGTAGAGGCACTAGATATAGACAAGGAAGATGCTGGTGCTTTGCTTTTACCCCAGGATTACGAGATCTAGACTTACGAATTGTTAGACCACCTGTATCATAGAACTCTTGTTTGCCAGATCTTAATATCTACATGTTTATAATTCCGGTCTCTTGCGCATATGCATCTGACAGATCATTAAAACTTACAGAGTCATTGAATAGTTTAAAAACTTTCCTCTTTCCCTACTCGCCATTGTGTTTATTAGATCAACTCCTTCCCTATTTTCACTTTGAAGTGACTTTCTTTGTTCCAAAAACTCAAAAAATTATGGTGACTCTGTGGTAAGAGACGGTTCCCAGGGCATTTGCTTGAGTGGGTCGGCATGCTAAAATTATAAAGTCAATCCTACAAGGGTTGCAGGAAACGCCCTATTTAACCACAAGACTGTTCCTCATGTATTTGTGGGAAATGCTGCCAGTGAATTAAAATCAATTTTGCCTTCTATTGATTCCTATTAAAATAGCCTGAAGGGTCTGTTAATATTTTTATCACCACAATGTCCTTGTGGAAATAAATTTTAAAAGATTTTCAGACTTAATGAAGGCATGGTACTCCTATCTCAGAGACTTATTTTTGTCTTGGCAATTGCGATAGACTATAGGCCGTGCCATTTAAGTCACTGACAGTGCTTCTTGCAGTATATTTGGGACAGTCTGATGGTCAATTCAGACGTCTTGAAGTTTTTGAAGAACAAGGAAAGTCACTTCAAAGTGAAAGTGGGAAAGAAAACAGTATTTATTATGGGCATAGTACTAGGAACAATAATGCCAAAGCACCAGCATCTTCCTTGTTTATATCTAGTGCTTCTACATCTGGGGAAACTTTTTTTCTGCACAGCAAGCAGAGATTTAGAAACCATCGCTGTCTGTTGGACACCTCAACTAGATCTACATGTGCAATATTTTTCCCAGATTCTCATGGAACCCAAAATCTGACTCATCTTTACAAAATCATTAAGAAATAACTATGTAACATAATCCATTTGTTTTTTGTATCATACTTGTTGATTTAGTACCGTCATATGAGCTAAAATGATTGATATGTAACGATGAAAAATGTGTTTATTAGTTTTTGAAATTCCTCTGAAAATGCCAGTCTTCAGTGAGTTGCCTTGCTGGTAGATTTTGTGATATTTATTTGATTTTCATTCCAGGGACTTTGCCACCCGCCAGAGTAGATGTTCTCTCCCCAACACATTATAGCTCCAGCTCTAGCAGTGCTGTGGGAGGTCAGTAGTCATGCATATGCATTTGTTTCCTTAAACATTGAGAAGTTTTTCAGATGTGCATATCCATAACAGTACGTCTTGCGCCCAGAGTAAATGAGGGGAAGTCGTTCTGGGGAATCGCAAGTTGCGACTGTTTTGAACTATTATCCAAACCAATACCAAAATTGTTTTTTTTCAGGTTAGAAAAGGATGAATTTTTGTTTTGGCAAAAAAAAAATGGTATCTCAGTTGGAAAATAGTTAAAAACTGCCCCAACTCAGAATTTGCCCAGCGCGACTTCCGACTCATCTACCCTGGGCACAAGACATATTCTCTTTAGTCTCCTATCTATTGTCTTATTTGATGTACAAAATAGATATTCCCACGTGGCTAAAAGATGAAGGAACGATGAACTGTTACCATAATCAGGGATGTCAAACTTCCAACTTTTTGGTCGTCACTAACTTTCCTACTTTTGGCGGATTAACTGCCGACTTTTACTGAATTTACAAGACAATCACAGTTTTGTAATAATTGGTGATACAAATTTCATACAATGACAGTGAAAAATAGAAGTAGGAAAGAGTTATCCTCGGTCTTCGGACTACAGTGGACTGTTCGGCCACTCTTTGAAGATCGAGATCATAGTTTGCAGCACTTAATGACTCATATCCGACAACATGCAGTCGTGTGAGAGTTGTTGATCAGCACTTCAGAGTACTGACAACAACAAATAATGTGTCCATGATCTTGGAAAACTAGTGAAAGAGGGCAGCTTTTTGCGGTCTAGATCTAGAGATTCTAGATCTAGGCAATGAGTCTAGATCTAATCTTATCATGCTCGTTGATTATGATGACGACACTGGCAGTGGGATCTTTTTAGTTTTCAGAATTTCCTCATTTTATGTAATTTCATAGTCCCATCCCAGGATCTTGTGAAAAGTTGCAAACTTCTCTCAAGACAATGAAAACTAGCATGCAAACCCTCGATTTTTAAATTGTCTTACTTTTTTTTTTTTTTTTAAGTAAAAACAGTCTTTCCTGCATAATCTGGTCAGTGTCTTGCTATTAATTTCATCACCCCAGACTTTAGCTACCTTTTTTTTTTTCTCCTTATTATTGCTGTTCATTTTGTTTCAATAATGTTGCTTGAAAGATTTGTCATGCTGAACACACACACACACACACACACACAAAAAAAAAAAAAGACTTAGTCTCGTAGCTCAAGGTTTAATGTCATAATTATTCACATCCTGGACAGAAGCAATTTTATCAGGAAACCATCATACATGTAGATCATGACTTGTTTCTTATCCTTCAGAATCCACCTCTGCCTCCAGCTGTGAAATGTCCACCCATTCCACCCCTCCACAAGGGTTAAATCCAATGCCAGCCTCAGATCTCCAACATGCCTCACAACTCTGGGATCCCAGCATTATCAAGCAGGTACAGACATTTGTCTCCGTATATTCTGGCTCTTAAACTTCAACATATTAGAAAACAGCCAGCTGAAATTGGCCAGAATTATATGCAAATGACTGTAGACCTTGTTTTACATTTCAGCACTAAATTAGGTTTTGCAAGGGGCTGGAGAAATGTCTGATTAACTTCTCATTCAGTTTTTGTTTGTTTCCTTTTGTTTTGTTTTTTTTTAAATAATGGAATGTTACTTACAGTTCAACACAGAATTAGGTTTTGAAGTGCAAGGCCAGGAGAAATGTTTAACTTACTTCTCTCATTCGTTTTTTTTTTTTTTTTGTTGTTGTTTTTTTGTTTTGTTTTTTTCTTTCCTTTTAAATCATGGAATGACATCTAACATATAGAGCTTGGAACTTGATGGTATTGTTGGAGGGAATTTGTCCAGACTGATTGTGTAGTTGGTTTCATTATTTGTAGGACCTGTTCAGTTTCAAGTGATTTTATTCCATGCAATTTTTATCCTGGAAGAAAATTAGGTGATTGTTAGAATGCCTGATCTTTTTTCTTGATTGCTTTAGGGTTCTGCAACCACATCAACTGATGTCTCCACCAACATCATGGATCTTCTGAATGCCAACATGGGATCTGTGAGCCTGCAGCAAAGTCCTGCCCAAACTGCACCAGGCAACACTGGACTGTCTCCACATGGAGTACCCTTTGCATGGCAGATGAAGGCAGGAGGAGAGAAGGTAAGATCTTCAGTATCTTCCAACTTATTCCATTGCTATGTTCTAACAAGAAGTCAGTGATGTCGGCACACGTACCGCTGTTTTTTTTTTTTTTTTACCTTGTGTGTGGGGAGAATAAAGGAAGGAAGGAATGACTGATTTCTCTTGTAATGTCGTCAGACAGAAGAAAGAAATGAATGATTTCTCTTGTAGTCATCAGACAGACAGTCTCACAGTTCCAAAGAATAAGGTGTTTGCATCTTGATAGGAAACAGCTTTTTATTTTTGTATACAATTTTTTTCTTTGATGTCATTTTTTTTTTTTTTTTGGTCATAGAAGATAGTGGTAATGGATTTATTGCAGTTGTCTTGAATTCATTGCATTTCATCTTTTCTTCCAGCCAATGAACACCAACTTGGCCAACATTTTTCGAGAGATCTCAGCCAGCACAGCTTATACAAATGGTAGTGTGCAGGGAGGGAGCAATGCTCAGACAACTACGCAGCCACCCACTCAGTCCAGCGAGCAGCCACAGCCTTTGAAGATCCTGATGCGCACCAGGCCTGGCCGGCATCGGCTGGGGAGCCCTGCCAAGAGCAGTCCTGCTCCTGGCACAGTGGATGAGAGAGGAGACAGCAGCGGTCAGCTTTCTCAGCCAATTAAAGTCATCAATGCTTCAGATCTGGAGGAAGAGATGCACTCTGCTGGCAGCTCAGTCCAAGAGACCAGCTCAGCCACCTCTCAGGAAACATCCTCTTCACCCCGTAATTTGGCATCACTTGCCAAGCGCAAAACTCGCATAGCTGCTAAATTTGGAGTTCATCAGTAAACACATGTGATTATTTGCATGTGACTGAACTGATCACTACACAGCTATTTTTGTTGTTTGGCTGCCAGTCTCTGCTAGTGCGGTGGAACCTATTTAACACTTTATAGTAATTTTTTGTTCGGGCATTTAAATTAGTCTAATCTTTCGTTTTTGCATCATGATTTCAACTCAAGGATACTTTCATTTTGACAGGTTTTGTTCTGTTCACAATTGACAACTTTTTTGGGCCTTTTTTCACATCTTTTATTTCCAGTTTAAGAAAAAAAATATTATACAGGTGCTAAAGTTATATTTCAGACAGTTATAGTTGTATTCAGATACTTATAACTTTATAATTACCAGAAAACCAAGTAAGTTAATATTAGTAATATTAATAGATTTTAGAGGCTATTAGACGTTTTCAAGCTTCTCAGTGTGATGTTTTGTCATAACTAGTGCCATAGTTATCTCTAGTGTGTTGCTGTATGTTGTCCTTTTTGTGATGTTTCTTGTTCTTTCCATTTTTTGATATCTATTCTTGCTGTGTTCAGGTATAGCAAATTTGTTGGTTTGGTTACTAAATGTTTGACTTGCTGTGTTGCCAGAAGCAATTGTTGACAAAAAAAAAGTATGTAATAATGATGTTTCCCCATATTTTGTATACAGGCTTTTTCTGCTCATCAGATTTACTTCAAGATTTAAGTATGGAGAAAATGCCGTAATGCAAACTTATGTTTAGATTTCAATGACAGTTTTGAAATAGTGTTAGAATGCATTTACTTATGAATCTGTAAAATACGTCTTTGCAAAGTGGATAGATTGGATAGATCTTTCCATAGACAAAACATATCAAGTAGAATTCCTGTGATTGTCTGTGATGTGTGACTGTTCGTTATTAAAATTGTTGTGTTGCTCTTTGGAACACCTATAAGGAGTGATAGTAGAAGGAAAAAGTTATACTGCAGAATCGCTCTCCTCGTTTTTTTTTTTTTTTTTGAGGAATATACTTTTTTCTGTTAAGATTTAACTTTTGTATGTTTTTGAAGTCGTATTTAACGAGCAAAAATAAAAAAAAAAATTTTTTTTTTCCTGCCAAGAAGTAAAATATTATTACTTTTGTTCTGGAGCAGTAACTTGTAGCTTAAATTTAAGGGAAACAATTATTGAGACATTACTGTCACTCTGAACTAAACGGGGAAGTGGTACCTGTCATGTAGTCATGGGCTAGATCTCCAGCTGCCAGAGCATGATGTTTTGATGTTTTCCTTTGTGTTGTTGCATATAAAACAAAACCACAGTGACCAAAGCGATTTTTAAAACAACATACCAAACTTAATCTTTCCTTGACTTCTTACGTATTTTTGATTTTGTTTTAGATGGCTATGCTTTTTGTGTTCAGCCTGGGCAGCCAGTTTTGCAACTAGTTGTCATTACTTTATCCATGAATGTATTTGCTGTGAATATTCTTGAAAAATGAAATTCTTGTAGATTCAGTTTTTTTACTTGCTGTAGAACCCACTATTTGCTCTGTCAAATAGCCATATTTGTTGTAGGTATTTCTTTAAAATAAAAAAATATACACTTTTCCATGTTCATGAATGATATTTGATCCTTAAGATATTTTGGTATATATCAGACTATTTACTTAGCAATGTTTTGAGGCCTTAGATATTTACCTGTGACTGGGCTAGAGAAGAGAATGAACTCAAAGTCCTGATTTCTCATAAATCTTACATTTTGTTTTTATGTGAATCAGAGTTTGACATGCTGAGAATAAAAGGACACAAGGTACTATTGTTTTATCACATATTTTTTGTCCCAATTTGGCAGGGAGCGTCACAGATCCATCCAACATTGAATGTGGCTTCTGTGTTCAACCTTTATGTACATTTCTTGTGATACATCTTACAACTTTGTGCCATTTTCCGTGTTCTCCTTAAAACTGGTGAATATGGCAAGAAGTTTTTCACCATACACACTTTCCATACATCAAAAGCAAGCCTCGACAGGGAATGTTTGCAATCACAATTTTTTTTTTTTTCCTGTTTTATACAAGTGTTTTTTTAGTGTATACTTTTCATGCAATAATTTTTTTTTTTTTTTTTAGAGTTCCCATGTAATTGCTGCCTTTGTCAATACTGTTGAGTCTGATGATCTGTTGCACTACACATACCTTGTGTAGAGCTTCAGTCATCACGATTTGATATGATGCTCTCTATATATATATTATACACATTGGTCTTGTAGATTCATGTGACTTTTTTCCTATCGGAGTTATTTTCTGTGTGGAAATTGGACTTGAAAATCACGTGAACTACATGACTCCATGTTGAGTAAATGTAATGTTTTGGTTGTTTGGCTTTTCTTTTCAGGCTGTTTGTTTATTCTTCCTTATGCTCAAAGTTGTTGGTTGTTCCTTTCCTTACAGGAAAGTGAAAGTTTGGCATAATATGAGTGGGTGTATTTTACACAGATTACAGTGTATTTGACCACTCATGGGGTTGGTTTAACTTCCAGAGTTTACACTTTGAAATGTAGCTCTAATGGGGTTATTTACAACTTTTTTTTTCTTTTTAATTTAGGTGGGATTATTTTGAGCATAAGGAGAGTAATTCTTTTATTTTTTTATTTTTTTTTAATGTATGTACAATGTATTATGTCAAAATGTAGATTTATTCTTTTTCATGTACATCCTCATGCTGTGTGTTCAGTTTGACGTTTGTGATAAATGTTTCAAAGACATTGCAGCATTCATGTTAACTGAACAAACTGCTCAGGGACCATTTTTATGTTTGCAATCAATGTAAAGTATTGGAAAGGCAGTTCTTACATTGTGAATGTCTATTTTTTAAATTTTTTTTTTTACAAATTGTCACATAATTTTTTTTTTTATTAAGAGTATTAGTGAATTAGACTGTGAAATTACCACCTTGTGCAGGTCACTGTTTCTTACACGAAAGAAAAGATGAAGATAAAATAAATGCAAATTGTACAAATATACAATGGCTTTACTTTGCCTAATTGCTGTGGCACACTGACACTGAAATGTACATTGGTAGGGGATGAGTGGAGATCTTAGTGCAATATCTATGTGTAAAGACATTAAGCAAATGCTAAGCCCAAGCAATTATATTTTATGACTTCTTTTAAACTCTTTTTTTTTTTTTTTGGTGTGTATTTTGTGATTAGCAACCATCATATTGATTCATAATTTTTTTTTTGCATGAGGCTGTATTTCATACTCGAACTTGTCTTGTCAAGGGTATAACTGAAATATGTCTCAGGTGTCTCTTTTTGCCTGCAATGCTTTTGATAGAAGGAAAACCCACCAGTACGTTAATGCCTCTTTTGATATTGTTATCAACTTATACTTCAAATATTTTGAAAACTGCATAAGTGGTTTATAGGATAAATATTGAAATAGAACCCTGTTGGGCTATAAGTTATTTTGGATTAGCTTTTACTGCTGTCATTTATCTCTAGGTAGTTCAAAAAGAGGAGGAAAGTGCATGCTATACCCTCTGGGCATACTTGTTTCTTTGTTTTGGTGCTGATGTGTTGCGATTTTCTCGCTTATAGTCGAAATATTCAGGTGGAGAAATACGTCTTTACATGGAAATACTTTCTTTCGTTGATTCACTGAGGCAGGAACAATTGGATAAGTCATAGTAAATACAATATAATTATGAAAATTGATATATTGGCGTGACATCTAGTCACTGACTTCATCACAAAACCAAATTCAGATTATGAATGATCACTGAAAAGCTTATTTCAAAGAAAAGGCACTCACAACACACAATCTATTTTTTGGCCTGATTTAGAGTTAACATTTTATTGCACTTGCCAAGTTTATGGGCAACTCTTGTTCTTTACAGGTATAATTGTAATATCAACTCTGGATGTTCCAGTCGTGTTGTTACTTCAAGGATGTTGCGCTTGTTTCTATCACAGACCTTTGGAAATTTGACAGTATCAGTTAGCCATAGCTGTGACCTGGGGTGCAGAGCCTGTTAGTGTTAATTAACCCTTGAAAGATCATTGGAGTTGAATTGCTTGAAAAAAAAAAAAAATCATTATTACAGTGGCTTTGAGTCACTTCCTCAGTAACACAGTATATTTGTAGTAGGAAAGTACATTCAAGTTAAACTGATCTCAGATCAGAACTGACATGACTTGAATACAGTAAAATTTTGTGAAATGAACACTCATTTTATTTTCAGGATTTCTGACATTTTCAGGTTTAAAATGGTGGCCTTGTTAATTGTTTAAAAAAAAACAAAAAAAACAGCAACTTCCACTGTTCTGCGTTTAATCAGCACAAGGAGCACACGCAAGGGAGAGGACAATCAACGTAGGTTGTGATCTGTGATCTTGAACAAAATATTCTGTTTAATGTGCTTTATACGGGACATTGGCATCAGTCCCGAAAAACTCGCCCAAGTTTTCTTTATTCTTGTTATATACATTTTACTTGTTGTTTTACAAACAGGCAAAACTGTTTCATGTTATTATGATCTGACTTAACCCTTTTTTTTCTCTTTTTTTCTCTTTTTTTTTTTTATTTTTCTCCCAAGAATAGTAAGTCAAACTTCTTTCCTTTGATATCTATAGTGATAAATCTCAGAAATTGTACATGTCGAATATGTTGATGAATAAAAATCTATTTGGTCACTGAAAATGTCTGAATTGGTCCATCTGTTTCAGTGTTATTAACATTTATCGTGAACAGTCGCTATTCATTTGTTTTCAAACTATCTAGCTAGGGTAATGTTGTGAGATGTGTCAGATTCTGCATGTGATCTTATTGTAGAACTGATGCTGTGCTATACATGGTGTCTCAGCCAGGCCACTACTTCTGAACTGAAAGGTGATAGAAGACTGTTTGGCAGGCCTGTTTCTCATGCACAAGTAGTTCTATAAATCAAATCTCACAGCATTGTCTTTAAAACAATGACTCTGAAGACATGCTGGCTAGGTTTGTGTGGAAAGCCTACCTGACCAAACAAAGAAACGTGAATGAAAAAAAAAAAAAAAATGGGACAAATGATGGTTTATTCTTCTCAACAGGACAAAGTTTAACCCCAAAAATCTTTACTTCATAAATATTAAGTTAAAAAGGTGTATCCTTACAGATATTTTTAATTTTTTTTTTTCGTTTTAGAGTGAAAGGTTCACAAAGAAAAAGCAAAATAAAAGATGGAAAAAATAAGTACAGAACTAACAACTGTTGAAAACAATAAACATCAACAAAACTGTAACTTCAGTAAATGTTTAAAAGTTTCCAGCATGAACTTTGATTAGAATTTGTAGTCAGCATTTCCCACTCTCTTGTTAATATTTATGCCTCTGCAGTCTCCGAAAGGATTTTTTTTTTTTTTTTTTATGATTTCATGCATGTGAACAGTCCTTTATTTATTATGGACTTGTATATGTTTATGACTTCTGCACATAAATACATGCCACTATATATCTTGTTAAAATAATAATATTGTGTCAAAATGTACTCTAAAATCATTATTCAGGGGATATATAAGCAGCTGAAATATAGCTAGATCTATCAATTAAGAATACATAGCCAACCGCAGCCTCTACCTCGCACATGTACCTGCCTCCACCCCCCCTTCTTTTCTACCATACCTCTCACATACAAATTCGTGGTGTGTGTTTTTAATTCAAGAGTTTCCTCATATTTCTGGGCTAAAATGTAGATGCTCAGTAAAGGCTTTTGTATGCTTAAGCATGCCTTCAGTCTAATAATAGCAAGTATGCTTCTTCCCAACCACTCTGTTTTACCCATCAACATTAAAATTTTACAGAATTTTTCTGATCATCACAGCTGCAAGGCTGAGGTGCTAATCTTCTTCAATTGATTCAGTGCGTTAATTTAAACAAAACATAACATTTGCAGAGCCAAAATCATCTGGTAATGCGCCAGGATCACTTTCACCATCATAATCATTGTTTGTTTTATGCATTAAAATAATTCAGTAGAGGCTGTCTATTGGCAAGTAACTTAATAATGCATTAAAAGAATCAATCAATCAATCAATCTGTAGAACTCAATATGTCGTGCGTCGCGCTGAGTGAGTTCAAGTCACAGCTGTTTTTGACCTTTTTTTTTTTTTTTAACTATTTTCTGACTATGATACCAAAATATTTCTACTTATTTTTTCAGATTATAAAAGCTTTAGTCGTTTGCTCTATGAGAACAAAAAAAAAAAAAAAAATGTAGTATCTTAGAAGGAAAGAAGTTAAAAACGGCACTAAACAGCCATATATCTTCATTGCCCAACACGATTTTCAACACACTTGCCCTGGTCGCAAGACATATGTTAAGAGATTTGAATAAAACTATGATACTGGCCAAATTTTTTAACTTCATCTGGACAACAAAAGAAGAACAGTGTCATTAATGTCATCATCATTTCATAAATATAAGACATGGAATGCCACGCCGTAAGACTATCAAGCTTAAGCCGTTGGAGTGATTTTTTGATTGCTTGAACCAAGAACGTTTTAAGCTTCAAATTCGGATTCAGAACGCTCAGATTAGAAGAAAGTGTGGAAAAGACTTCTGTTTTGTATTCAGTTGCCATGACAGCCCTGTCATCTTGGATTTTGCATATTCAAATATGAGCTGTTTTTAAAAGCCCAGGGCACCTAAAGTGTTAAATAAAATTGTTGGAAATTGGCACAGTAATTAAATAGCTCTATATAAAAAAAAATATGTTTTGTTTTTTGGTTATATGCTACATAATTTTTGTCATAAATTTTTATAAATATGTTGGTTGAGGAATCTTGTTTATTTCGCAATATTTTTTGCAAATATTGCATTCTCTTTCGAAAACATGACAAAAATAGGAAAATCGGTGCATATTATTGAAACACATCTTATGAATACATTTTGTAAAGTCTATTTTATTCATCTAGCATATACATGTATATCACTTTTAATACATGTATTTATCTAACAAGCACTAGGTAATATGAATATTGATGTGGGCTAAACAATAATTTGAACCTCGAGTTAATTTGGCAGCGAGACTGCATATTCATAAACAGAGCACTGACCGGTGCTATCATCCTTAACAACAACGGCATCAACAGTGTCATCGACTAGTCAATAACACCATTAACAATATGTCTTTGCTGACCAGGGCAAATGAGACGGAAGTCGCATTGGACAATGAAGATATACGGCTGTTTTGGACCGTTTTGAACTACTTTCCCATTAAGATTCTACATTTTTTTGTTTTGTTTTGTTTTGTTTTTTGTTTGTTTGCTTGTTTTTTGTTTGTTTGTTTTGTTTTGGGGTTTTTTTTTGTTGTTTTTTGTTTGTTTGTTGTTTTGTTTTTTTTGTTGCTGTTTTTTGTTTGTTTGTTTGTTTTGTTTTCATAAAACGACAGTTTAACCTTTTTAACCTGAAAAAAAAAATGTATATATAGTTTGGCATCATAGTCATAGTCTGAAAACAGTAATAATAATAATAATAATAAAACGGTCAGAAAACGGCTGTGATTTCTGATATCAGAAAAGGTCAGAGTGTTTAAAAATAGCAAAACCAGATTTTTGATATTTTGATCTTAAAAAGTACGCTGGTC
>JBCAUA010211581.1:0-20962 GCA_038406235.1 Peronia verruculata | reverse complement strand
AGATCAAAGAGATTAAATAAAGCTTGCAACAAGGATGTTATTGGAGGGCTGTGGATGCAGGTAGATGAGGAAATTGACTCTGAAGATTAAACAATATATTATATTGTATCTCTGATTGAGTAGAATGGCCTACTGATGCATTGTTGCTCACTGACTCATTATGACAACAATTTTTTCACTTTTTTCCTTTCATTTGCCTTCATTTATTCGGCTGCAGTTGGACAGAGGCAAAGAGGTTACATGGGGCCGGCATATTTTCCATCTAAAATACTTTCATTATCACTGGCCCTGACACTGTGTTTACAACCGCTTGCCACACACAAAGATGGCTGCCGGGTTGCTATGTACGGACGGAGAGGTAAGGAAGCGTGACCTTTAGTTCTATTTTCAACCTCTTTGGTTTGCTGTCAAATATACATGGGCATCATATGCAGAAAATGAGATTTTCTTATTTGGGGGAGAGGGCATCTACTTTCATATTCTTCTGCAATTTTAACTACGACATTGAATTTTCATTACATTCTCAGTCCACTAGACTGAATTTGTGCCTCTATAACTATAAAAGCAAAAAACTCCCAAAATCAGATTGCTACGGTTTTTAATTTTCACACCAAGCAAACTGTCAAGAATCACTTGGACAATACATCATCACAGTTACAATGTATATGACACAGATTATTTCATATCTTTGATTCATCATAACCATTTATAAATAATAAAACACTCGTTCGGGTTGTTATATTTCCTTTTAAGAAATTGTTGACAGACTTACAGTGTGCAACGTAGACTCTAAATCTTCCACTTGTTGCTCCAGCTTGGCTCTGTCTGACAGGGAGGTTTCAGTGGCAATCTGATAAATTAAAAAACACCAAAATAACATTAAAACATATTGCATATTGCAAGTTTTTACAACTTTTTCAGTACATAAATGTGAGTGATACTTTATGCATTGTGTGCTCTATTTTTTTTTTTTTTTTACACATACTGTGAATGTATAATTTTTTTCAGTAAGGTTTAGACATTATTATACTAAAAAGCTTTTCTCTCCGTATGTAATTCATACTCTGACTAGCCCATGAACTGACTGATATCTAAGACTAATCAGTTTTCCTGCCATTCATCACTAAGAAATTAATAGATTTCCTATATGTGATACGTTTGGAGAGAGTGGTTAACAAATGGCATGATCCATTTTTAAGTTAATCTGATAATGATACTATAATAATGAAAAGAGATAATATCAGAAGTTTACACAAAAATTTATACTGGCTCTTAGTCAAACTGTAATCCAGCATTGTACTGACCTATAACCACTCCCTGATCACATAACACCTAGTCATGTGCTCACAAAAAAATGTATACTTCCTCTTCAACAGTTTCAATCAGATCAAACTGACCTTTAACCTCTCCCGGAGACTGTCCCTCTCAGTGGTCATTCTGCGGAGGTCAGCAATGGCATCGTCTCTCTCATTTTCTATTCTCCTCAGGATAGCCTGGGCGGCCAGAGATGTCTTGGACTGTTTGGGAGAGGAGATGAGCTCTCTGCGAACTTTCATCAGCTCATCTTTGGTCTAAGCAACAGAAAATAAGATATTATTTGATATTGTGTCAGTGTAAATTTAGATTTGCTGATTAAAAGAAATGTGACCAATAACATTACACACCTGCCTTACTGTAAAACACAGTGGTGAGGATAGGGAAAAAGTGATTTGATTGATAATACAAATAGGCTGAGAGCAAGGCCTTTCCTTAATCTCACACAGGTACAAAAGTCAGCCAGAAAAATAGATTTTTTGTGAAGATTCAAAATCTGTCACCATCCCTCCTCCATCCCCATACTTTCTTTTTCTTTCTTTTTGTATTTTAGAAATGTTGATCATCTATACCTATATGGCAATACATTCCCACAAACTATGGTATATTATTTGATAGAAATTTAATTCACAATGGGATATAGCTAATAATTTTCTCACTGCTAAATCTTGCTCTTACTATAAACACCATTCAACTTGTAATTACGAATTATATGTTTCAAAGAGTTTGAACCAAAAATACATGAAAACAAAAAAGACTGTGTACAAAGGTCAAGCTGTTACCTCTTCATACATAGTGTTGAGTTTGTCTCTCTCACATGTTAGCACCTTGACATTTGCCTGGATCTGCATGTTGTAAAAATGATAGACATATAGATGTGCATAGTCAACTCCATCATAAGTTGAAATTACATTAAAGATCTTTTTCCTCAGTATAGCTTATCAAGGCATCAAATAATGGGTGACTAGACTCTATCATAGCCAGATCCACTGTAATCTGAGCAAAATCCAATGTTATTTATGAATATTTAAAGAGCATGTGTTGTTTAAATGTTTACACAAATAATTTACAACAAATATAGGAGGTACGAAAAAAAAAAAAAGCAAAATGTATTTATTTCTGAAATGAAATTTGATCTATCTGTATTAAAAATACAATTGCTTGTGAAAATTGTCATAATAAAGCCCTCACCTCTGCCATATGTCTTTCAAACTTATCCAGTAAGGCCTTGAGTTCATCTCGTTCTCTGGTCAACTTGGCAAGTTCCATTTCCTCTGTTACACTCTGTAACAACAGAATATGTGAAAGTTAAATCAAATTCTGCCAGTTTTCAACAATGTAAATTGCTCCTGAAAAAGACAGATAGGTCTAAATAATAAATGAATTTCTTGGTCAGAATTTCCGGGCTAAAAATTTTGCCTTCCTTTCCTCTTCTGAGTATGTGTGTCTTTTTTAGTTTTTTTTTGGTTTTGTGTTAGTACTTGTTTCTTTTTTCTTTTTCTTGTTTTACAGATTTTATTTGTATGTTTTTTTGTTTTTTGTTTTTTTTTAAATTCAAGAGCATTTGATTTTCTCTTCAACTACAGTAAGTTGATATGTCATAAGTAGAGCAAACTTTCATAACTGACATAATAGAGAATACTGCAAAGTTTCATCCAAGCAGTGGAACACATCTAACCTTGTTTGGCATGACCTTGATGGGAGTGGCTGATCTGCGGGCAGCTTTCAGAGCTTCGTACTCTTTCTTGTAATAATCTTTCTCCTCCTCAATCACTCGAATGATTGCCTCATACTGAGCCAAATCCTGCACAGACAAAGCAGTCATTTACTTTGTAGTTCAATTATTCCAGGAATAAATCTAAGAACAAGATAAATGCTAATTCCTTTTTACCAAGGTAAAATTTTCCCTTTTGCTCATAATCATTTTGAATTCTGTCTCTTATAATTTAATATGTGAATAATTCAGTCAGTTGATACAGAATAGGTTTCCAAGAAAATTGAATCTCTATGAGATAACATACAGCACTGAAACTTCTCTTGCATCTGAGAATGCAGCTGTGGACAGGGAAAATGCAAGTTTTTGGTGGCCACATCAAAGTACTGGTCCTATTTAGTAGCTGATTTTAACACTGACTAGAAAAGAAAGGGAAATATTATTATCAAAAAGTAATAAATATCCTATTTAAAGCATACACAAGTTTAATTTATAAAAATATTATTACTGATTTCTGAATCGATCAAGAAGATCTGCACACTCCCAAAATTTCACACCTCTTTTATATTCCAGGTTAGAGTTCCAAAATTACAAATTAATTCAGAAGAAATTGTGGACAGTGTAAAGTTCTTGAAATGCTAGCACATTGACTAATAGAAATACAAGTAGAGTTAAATAACTGCCATTGACCAACAAGATCTGCTACCTGAGTACTAGCCTCACTGTTGTTTACCTTCTTGTTTGTCTTTGCAGCTTCTTTCCTGGTGGGGCTCTGTGTCCTGGAGGAGGATGCTGACCTGGTACGCAGGGTTGATTTGGTCATGGCTTTGGGCATCTCTCCCTTCAGCAAAGCCTGGTGAGAAACAGGACAATTATGCTACATGTCATAACACTGATGGTAAATTACACCTAACCTAAAATAACTCTTCTAGGACTGGCATACAACCATCACAGATGGGAGTGCTTATGGGGGTTCTAAAATGATGTGCACTCTGACCTGAGTATTACAGTTTTGGGAACGAAAGCAGTAAGACAGTCCCTCATAACTAAAACGAAAAAAAAAGTGAACATATATTGCTGTCATGCAATGATCGGGTATCAAAATAACAGACTAATTATAAGAGCTTAAAAAAAAAAGAACTCAACAAAAAAGGCAAACACTAGTGTACTGTTGTTATGCAAAAATTATCTATGAAAATGACAGACTAGTTATCCAGTTTTAAATAAAACACATACAACAGAAAAAAGGCCTGTTTGAACATCTGTATGTTGGTAGTATCCGGTATCCAACAAATGAAAGAAAAAAACATTTTTGTTGCTGCTTGATTATATGTCTGTTATTTCATAACTCCACAGAAGTAATGATAAAAACTATTTCACAATAACAAAAGCTTTTGAAATAAAAGCTTTGAAATTCAAAATAAAAATGTGGACAAAAGGATATAAAATATATTTTATCGGATATCTTTATGTGTGTAGCTTTGAAGTAGCAACAACAACAACAACAACAACAAAAAAGTAATAATAAAAATTCACCTAATAATAAATAAAGAATAAACCAAAAAGGACACATTCTTATTACTGAATGTAGCAAAGAAACCCATCTGCTTTCAAACCCCTGACCCACCTGTAGGTCCTCTGCCTGGGCTCTGTAGTAGTCTCTGTCCTCCTCAATTGTGCGTATAAATATGTCCAGCTTGCTGGGGATTTTCGATTTCTTCACTGGGCCATTTTTCTTCTTTAGTCTCTCAATCTCCAGCACCAGTTCTTTCTCTGTGAGAGCAAATAGATCACAGGGTTCACCTGATGCTCTTTTGGATATCCAATACAATGATTTCTACATTCTTGGGATTTATCTGCGCACTATCTGATTCTATTACATGAGTCATTGAAAAATATAACTACATGTCATGGTTTGGCTGGGTTACAGTTCATAAAAATAAGAGAAAAAAAAGAGAAAAAAAAAACTGCAAAAAATTTTGGACCTGCATAGGAAAAAAAAAAAAATCTTTGCAACGGCCAGTTTGAGTAGTCTTTTTCATCTTTTGTCTTGATATATCTGTCAGAGAAGGGGCTACTGGAGAAAAAAAAATTTCAACAGAGGAAGGAACTGTAACACATAAAACGTGGCTACGAAACCAATAATGCTAATCCCCAACATTACATAGGCAGGTATAAGAATATGATCAAATATGATGCTTATATGAAATCCACATGTCATCTTGTGTGACCACTGACCATTGACAGTGAGTTTGTTGACTTTCTGGACCAGCCTTTTCTTCTCCTCGGTGATGCGATCCACCAAACCTTCCAGTCGGACGTTGTCAGCCTCTCGAGTGGACAGTCGAGCCTTCAAATCTCCATGTTCTTTGATCAGACGGTTCTGCTCCTGTGGAGAGTCAAAGATTGTACTCTTCTCCCACTGATGCCAACAATATTAATCTGGATGAGAATGGACCAACTGTTCAAGAGATTACTGTTTCTTTACCTCCATTTCATAAGTACATGTGATGTGGTAACATTTTGCCCTCTGTAAGTCCAGTCTGACCACTGGGGTTCAATAGCTGTTTTATTTTCATTTCAGTATTTTCACAATTATCTCACAGCATTTTCTTTAACCATGAATTCCACAGGCTTATCTAACACAATTATCTTTTTCTATTGTTTTTGATATCAAGGAGAAATATTCGATGAAGATTATGGTCATTTTCAGAATTAATGAATAATATCTCTACAAGAAAGAGTGAAAAGGTCATTAAGTGATCATGGTGGTCTCCAAACAAAAAAATGAATGAAAGAGGATGAAAATCCTAAACTTACTGCTTTTAGTTGTGCTACAGTCAGGTCCATATCTTCAAGTTCATGTCGGGATTTCTCCAATTCATCCTAAGAAGAAAACAAGTGCCATTAGAGAATTGCATGAGCATTCTGCCCTTTATTTTGAAGGGCTTATTCATTTTGCAAGAGATGCATAGAAAACCTTTCCTGTCTTCTTTAAACTTATCAAACTGCTATATTCCTGTTGATTTGTGTATATGAAGACAACTTCTATGAGAGCACATCAGATTGATAATTAAGATATTGTGAGTCAAATCATCCAGTGAACAAACCCTGAATTCTGTTTGACTGCAAGATCTGATAACCATGATCATCACTGAGAATAACAGGTGCTGCTCCTATTTAATGCGCCTTCTTCTTGATTAGTCAGAGTAAGGTAAGGTCACAGTTTAGCAATGATCACAAGAGTCCAAGTATTATCTCGAACTATTCACTATTTGACACAATCTGGAGTGTTTCTTCCCCTGTAGTGCTAACAACTACAGTTCAGACAGTGAGCTCAAGTGGCGCTGTTGCTGCTTACCTTGGCTTCATTCATCTCTCTGTCAGCCACTTCCACCACAATATCTTTGTCTGTCTGCAGGCGTTTGGCAATCCTGTCCTTGTCACTCAGCACACCCTCCAGGTCGTAGACCTTGGTCTGGTAGCTGCTGGCCTTGGTCTCAGCACTCTCCAGCTGATAGCTGGCCTCCCGCAGCTTACGTTCATACTCACGGGTCTTGTTCTGTAGGTAGTCAACCTGTGAGGAAAGGGAAGATTTCAAACATTAGAATGGATTATGAGCTGATTTTGATGTTTTATTTACCCACTCAGTGACACAATTTTGGCCACACAAGCTGGTGCTGATAGGCCATTTTCCAAGAACCTGATCAACACTGTGAGACAAGGCTTAAGGAAGAGAAAGAAATTAAAAAGGACTGCTCAGTTACCATGGGATGGATGGCGAAATCAAATGTAAGTTATGCCATACAACTCATGACTGAGTGTTTCAAGATTAGAATTGCAGAATCTGATTCCTGTCTCAGAATCCATCATCCCACTACCCCACCATATATTTATGGATCTTCTATAGGAAATACCCCCAGGACCTTACAGGATCTGAGAGCGTATGCAAGAAAATCTCTTACTTTTGAAACTAATCAACCTGGTTCACATATACTTTTTTCCTAAAGGTAAAATCAGGAAATTGCAGTCCCAAGCTGACTGTATGATCACTAATCCATCACAGATGTTCTTACCAATGTCAATACTAAAACAATATAACATATGAAAACAGGAAATGATTGTCTGAATCTCTTTGTATAGTTATATAATATATATCTTAAAAATATATCAGCTGTGTGATTTCTTGAGATGAAAATTGTATGTTTGTCCCACCTGTATGTTGAGATGCGAGATCATTCGTTCATTGGCCCTGTTCTTGGCCTCCAGGGCCACCACGTCACTGGGTCGTCCACCGTCCAACATCCTGGTCAGTCTGTCTATCTCCTCATCACGATTGGACAACTGAAACAGATCAACATATACATGATATTATACATTTCCACTTCGGGGACGACAGACTAACGTAATGAACACATAACACAATAGTGTTGTGTTATTTTTTGACCACGGTTGTGGACAGCTGAGATAACCACCACTACAGGAAGTAGAAAAGCTTATAAAAACCATAGCCATAACTTCGGGGAGTGCCGGTTGTTACAGGCACGTACTGTCAGGTTGACCTGTTACCATGAGAAGGATGAGAGCACTAACTTTCTGTGATGTCAGTACATTTGTGAGTAGAATAGCTGAATAAGCTTCTTGTACCAAGTTAGGTTTTCTTCTGTTTTATTCCAGTTCAATAATTCACAGTCCCTTCCCATCTGCATAAACTACAATGGACAAAATGCACATCACTGGAAATCTGCTCAGGCTCCATAAAACTGTGAGTTGAAAAATCAGGAGGACAGGATCGTTTGTGAGACTTATTCCTATAGAAAAACTGAACCCCTACCATCAAAATCTCATTTTTGAATCATGGTAATGTTTTCGTTTTGTCTCAAAACACGCCAGCAAAGCCCAAAATGCCACGAACATAAAACCAACAGTTCTGTAATAATCACAATGAAACTTTTCGAGATAAGAAAGAAATCCAATGTTCTTGCACGGACAAAAAGACAATTTACATACTGTGCGTGTAAGAATATTATACCGATTGGAAACCATTTCACAGGTACCTGAAGGAAATTTGTCTATGCTTTCTAGGTAAATTTTCCAAATCTACAAAAGTTCTCCTTTTCCACAGTAAAAGTCGAGTGAATTTCAGAATTCAGAGCGTTCATATAAACTAGATAACAAGCAGATCTGAACTGTTGTAAGGCATTCTAAATTTTTATATCGCTATCTGAAAACTATTTCATCGACTAAAATGACACATAGGTTTAGCTCCTCCCGATAGAAATGATCATCCGAAAACCATGATCGTTTTACTTGCGCTATGTTGTATGTAATGCAGGTTTCCAGAGCTATATGACACTTCTGGTTCGCCATCTCGCAGCTTCGTATCAAAATGTAAGCTGATCAACAATTATCGTGATTATGATATCATCAGAAGAGGCTTGCTGAAACATGTCACATTGTAATATTCTGACGTTTTCCTCTTATAGCTGGTACTCGGGTAGCTGGGACAGAAGGCGTAATGGCTGCATATATGCCATCTCATCACGGCATCACAAAGTGGTGACTTAGACATTGCCGAGGTTGTAGTTCTCTAATCTGAAGCTTATTACAGAGATAAATGATGATCTCCCAAAGTCACAAACTAATGAACACACGTGCAAACAAATATACGCAAAACACACGCACATACGCAGACAAACACACATATAACTAGCATGCGCTTTCGTGTACACATACACTTTGCACATTCTAAAAGCCACACCCTGTTCCTCATCTTTTCTGTCATGTACAGCACAATAAATCTCTCTCTAATGTAGTCTAACTGCAAGTAAAAACAAATGAGCAAACATTGAACCAACATTCATCACTTTCCCTTCCTCTCTCCCTTATACCAGTTGATCGATCTCAATCATACGCAAAAAAACAAAACAAAACAAAAACGCGAATTTGATTCATTATATTCAGCAATTAAAAGCGTCAACAATTTACAAACCCTTGTGCAACCATCCATATCACTTTCCTCTCCTCTCTCCCTTAAACCAGATGATTGATCGCAATTATAATATATTGAAAAAAAAAAAAAGCCAGGGTTATCCATTATAGTCGGCCAGCAATTAAACCTGTTTAGAAATTTCATCCGCTACTCAAAAACATAAATCTTGCAAAAAAAAAAACAAAGTTTTTCCAGACCCCATGTTAATAATGCAGAGTTCGTATGTAGGCTTTTCTCAAATCTCTGAGAGCAAATACCGCAGATTCATGTGTCACCATATCATCGATTCAAGCTAACAAGAACTCATATTTCCTCTTAATAACTGACTGGCGAATGTCCTTTGTTGTCCATAGGAAATAATCTCCGTCGTCCTCTGATAATTACTATGTACATGTGAAAACAATGCGTCAACTGGCGCTAGCTGTTATTGCACTGGCCTTTATGAGCGGCTGGTATTGATTCATATATTATGACCTAGGCATAAAATCCAGACCGCCCAACAAAGCTTTGGACGGCAACTGCGTTAGCACTAGAAGTCACTGGGCATGTCGAGACGTCTATGGCATGAGTGAGGTTTGACATGGCGGACATGAAATTCGCTCAAAGTAAATTACAGAATAGCGTTTCAAATAAAGTGTTGAAGTATAACTCTTCAAAGAAAGGTATACACACGTTTCGTCATTTAAAGTAAATAGAGGCGGGGAAGAAGAAGGAGGGGAGGGGGGGGGGAGAAGGGGAGGGAACCTCCTTTCGATCTTCAAACAGGCCTTTATCATACCGAAATCTGTATGGGTCTATCTTCGAATCGTTTCTCTGATAAAGAGATCCGTCCGCATTCATGAACCAACTAAATATCTAACGCCCATATCATAATTCTTGGACAACTATCACAGTTTTCCCCCCCAAAAGGCGAACTCCAAATAATCCCGTTCTTTGATATAATTGTTCTCCACGAATTCAAAGCACACGAGTCATCGATGGTAGTATTATGACCAAAGTACCTCTTTGTTTATAAGAAACTAAAGAGAGAGAGAGAGAGAGAGGTAACGTTTTACTAGTCACATCACAAGCAATCGCTTGTAGAAAACTGAATGGAAGACTGCAAAAAGCGCCCGTAAGACCGACAGCACACAAACTGCAAGACGGCACTGTTGCACAAAACGGTGGGTAAGCTGTATGACACCGACAACTGATAGCTTCAATCACAGGATTGAAAGTTGTGAGTAGACATTGTGACACACACACTGATAACTTCAACAAGAAGACAGGGCCATGTGGGAGGACTGTGGCACAGAGAGATGACACCAGCTAGAAGGCAAAAGCGTTTGGGCAATCGGGAGAGACGACGCCATGGGACAGGGCACGACATGATAATGAGCCCTGACGAAGAGCCAAGCCGTCTTGAAAATTTGGCAGATTTAACCATCGCTATCAAGTTCTTTATAGATTTCTGTGTTGTTTGTTTTTCTTGAATTGTTTTATTAGTTACCGGTCAGACAGTTATATTGTATTTTTATAACATGATAATGAGCCATTTTGACCGTCTCCCAAATTATCTCCCTTCGCCCAGTACAAGAGGTATGGTGCAAGCATTGGGTAGAAGGAAAAAAGTCTCTTTTTTGCTTGCTATATGACACATAATTAACAGAAAATTCTAAAAAAAAAAAAAAAATCACCATATTGTGAAAATGTTTTTTTTTCTTATCCTGATAATTTCTTCATAATTTTCCCCACCATGTGTTTCAAATAACAAGAGAAAAAGTGATTTTTTTTCCTTCTTTACAATGCTTGTCCTACACCTCTTGTACTTGGCGAAGGGAAGCAACCCAGCCGGCTGAAAAAGTGGCTCATTGCCTCCAACAGAAAAACTGCCGGCAGTGACTTCTAAAGGAAGCTGTAGCATAAAGTTGTTTTCTGAATTGGAAAGAACGTGTTTTGCATACCCCAAAAACTACACGACTGATTACTGTGGCAGTTTAAAGCGAATGATTTAATGAGTAATACATTTCGCTTTCCCTGCGGCTATTTGAAACTGGATCATATATTGGTCGTTTTTAGCAGTCGTTTGATTCTCTGTTTTGTCGTAGCAGTATGGATTTCTATAGCCATTCCAAATGTTAAACCAACAGGTATCGATGTAAGACACATTTCAGATATCAGTGACAACTTTTTCTTTGAAACAAACAAAAATGGTGCATTTGTATTCTAAAACAAGCTTTATATCTTCAGAGCAAAGCAAATTGTAGTTCCATCTCCTTACTTAACGGCAGCTCAGTAAAAGTGTCCATTTTGCTAAGATTTTCGGATTTTGCAAATCCGCTGAAACAAATCCCTCAGCAATCTATTTGACGCCACTGATTTTCCTTCCCTCTAACACTCTTAAAAATATGAGTTCGTTTTCAACCTGGTCCACGAAGAATCAAGACAAACACAACGTTTTTCGTTACCCAGCGTGTTTTGTTTTGTTTCAAATGAATTTTGAAGATAGTCATGTTGTTTATAACACCTTTCGAATGGATGAAGAGGCAATCATCAACAAAGGGGGATTATAAGTGAAGCCGGAGTTATGGTCAAATTGAAATCTTGTGGCTCCTAAATAACAACTTGCACATGGTAAGACTTTTCAAACAATTTCGAATCATTGATCAAAACCTTATGTTACTCTTATAGCCCATACTTGACCTCCACATAGCAGATTTGTATTTGGGCTCATACTACAGGTTCTGCTGTTATAATTCATGAAGAGCATGAGCAACCGGCTGTTAACCCTTTTGTTCCATGGCCGGATGGTGTTCTAAAGTCCCCAGGTCTTCAGCTATGCAGGGAAACAATGACACGGACAAAGGACTGAGTCCCTGCGATCTCCGACATTGGTACTCACGTATGCATGCACGGTGAGTAGCAGGACCAACAGGGCAGTCAACCACCACACGTAGATCGTGTAAGGCTACTACTGTTCCTTTGTTTAAGTTTCTTTGTGGAAGGTTGAAAAACAGCAACGCCAACAATAAACGTTTCCATAGAATGGAACTTAACACCAAATATACAGCGATATTTGGTGGAGGGGTGGGGGAGGGAGAAGACGGGGGAGGGGGGGGGTCGAGTTATTGGATACAAGGATTGCTGTGGCAAAATGAATTTGATGAAGATGGAGGAACTGCAATTATTCGGTACGTGTGATGCCAATGGCTATTGACGTGTTATTGCTCATAGAGTCTGAGAACATTATAGGTGATGTCTAACAAACTGTGACTCACTTTGTGTGTGTGTGAACTGGCTGGTGGTACGAAAAGAGCTGAACCTTTGAGTGTGAGCTATTACTTATAATGCATATTCACAATGAAACTACATCATTAATTGACGGCCATTCTTTTTTAAGTATACTTCCTTGGCGCGGTATAAGAGATGAAACTGCACGAATGTAAAACACTTGCCTGTTCAAGAGTTGATGGGTTGGGGAAATTGTATTCATGAACAACAGAAGCTAATTCCTATCCTAAGTCGTGGACTAATTACATGACTTTTGATCTTTTCAAGAACACGTCCTTGAGAGCGATATCCACCTCTTCTCGTGTTTTATAGATAACTTCTGATCTTTTCTGACAGCCCCTAAATCTGACACGCACGCACGCACAGAGAGAGAAAGAGAGAGAGAGAGAGAGAGGAGGGAGAGAGAGAGAGAGAGTACCGGATGGACAGAACCTGACATACTTCAATTATATCTCACATTGCCAAATTTAGGCGTCCCATCGCTGAAATACCATATTGCACTCACAATGGTGTTAGCAATCCCATTTCGAAAACCTCTTGCTGGTGATTTTCTGATCAGCCCTAGCTCTCCGTCTTCCCAGCAGCTCACCACGAGCACTCGTGATTCATGTATTAATTGAAAACGCTACAAAAGGCAGTGATTTCATTGTGGCAAAGGAAGACTGTGGCCGTCACACCTAGGTTTACAGAGTGATCTATCAGCCATAAACATCCAATCTATACGACCTCAACAAAGGCCAAGCGCAATAACCGTGGGAACTAGGCGCCGCTGCCGGTCCAATTTGTTGATGAGAAAACTTCAAAAGGGATTATATAGAACGTTCCCTTGAAGTAGTCTCTGGCACAGACTTCACAGTGGTCTCTCTCTCTCTCTCTCTTCCTCTACATCCTCTTCTCTCACTTTCTGTCTGCTTTCAGTCATGTCAATGCTCATTTGCATTTATTTATCATCTCTCTCTTTCTCTCTCTCTCTCTCTCTCCCACACACACAGTCATACACACATAAGAAACAAAAGCACGCACACACATAAATGTGCATTGATGTTATTCGAAGTTCGACATCAAAAGGACGTTTGCATGGTTTCTTTTGTTCTACCCACTGTGTGACCAGATGAACAGAACTACAGAATGCTGAAAAAAAAAACAAAGAGTAAATAGGAACAATATACGAAATAAAAAAAGTGTCCCTCCTCGCTTGGTTACATACGCTAAACACCCATACAAGCACTCATACAGAAAGAAGCACACATAAATTACACATATGTTTATAAATTTTCTCGTGGGGCCTGGAAACATTCTTTATCTCAATACCGGAACAAACTTGATCTGGGGGTCAAAACGGCCCCAGGAGGCGAATATTCCTGATCCCTGTGGGGAATTAGAACACAGGACATTTAATTTCACTCGACTACACAGCAGAATACAGGCTACGTAGGCCTACCGAGTGAAATGGGTTGTGTCACAAACTGGGGGTGTAACTGGTGTGGCATAGCTGGAAACTTTGATAGCATTGGGACAGACTTAGCAGTCTCACAGTCTCTCCTCCGTCCCTGACTCTGCCGCCCCCTCCTTCCCTTTTTTCACATCTTTCATTTTCTTTGCCTTAAAATGTCATCTATGCATCCTTTATTCTTGTTTCTCCTTCTGTCTTCCCCCATTTGTATCTCCACCACTTTTTCGCTCTCTCAGTTTATCTCACTCGTTTTTTTTTTTTTTTTCAAACAGAATGATGCTCCCCATTTTTCCAATCTTTCTTTCTTTCTTTCTTTCTTTCTGTAGCTCCCTGTCTCATTATTTTTCACAAAACGTTTCCCCTCTCCTGTCTGTTTTGTTCCTCACTCTCCCATTCCCACCCTGATGCACACTCGAAGGTATCACACTGTTGATGCCATCTCTGCGCCCTCTCCTAGCTTCTGGCCTGTCATATTAAAATCTGACCCACAAAGTGACAAGAAATACCATTTCAACTGTCCTAGAGGAGAAAAAGAGGTGAAAACTCTTCATCATCGGAACATCTTTTGCATCAAATTGGTAACCATGTTCTATGAGTTTTTGCCGTTTGAGTGCAGTTACATTGCTGTATTGCCATTATATTACGCTTGATTCAGTTCAATTCACTGTTTTGAAAGCCTTTCAGCTGCCAAAAGTGGGCTGTCTCAGCCAGGTTACGGCGAAGTTGTCAACAGTAAGTTCGCAGAAACTACAACATCCACATATTCCCGAGGAAATAGCGTTACAACGTGGCCGAATGTCAAATAGGGCTCGTAGCCTTTAAATTAATGATAATAATAATAATAATAACATTATTATTATTATTATTTTAATAATAACATTATTATTATTATTATTATTTTTATTATTATTATTATTGTACAGATTCCACTCTCTCAGCTCTGCGGCTAGTTTTGAGTGGATTTAAGTCCATGAATAATGTAAGACTTGATTTGAGACGCAGTAATGCTGAAATAAGTATTCTCAATCAACAAGAGAATTGAAATCGGATGTGTCGTCGCTCAAAAATGTCGTGAGGACTGGAAGAAAATGAAAAAATAATATTCGGGAAGCAGACAAGAGCAAAATGGAAGAGACAAAAGAAAGAGGGACATGTGTGTGTGAGAGAAAGAAAGAGAGAGAGAAAGAGAGAGAGCGAGGTTGAAAGAGTGAGAGAGGAGAAGAAATGAAAGCAGGAACAGAACTGACAAAAGGGAAGGTAAAACAGAGAAGAACACGAAGATAGAGGGACAAGACAAACAGAGGAAAGGAGTATCAAAAATTTAAGAAAAAGAAGAAAGAGAGTGGGGAAGAAAGAACGACCGAAAAGAAAAGGGAAGGGAGACAAAACACAATAAGAACAAATGGACAGACAAAAAATAGATGAAGAAATGAAGTCTGAGAAACAGTAGGAAAAACAGATGGCACAAGAAAGGAGATTGGGCACATAAAGGAGTGAGATGTTTAGAGGAAAGAGAAGAAAAAGAAGAGAGAAAGAGAGAGAGAGAGAGAGAGAGAACGATAAAGAGTGAGATAAACAAGAAACTGGGTAAACAGAAGAAAGGAATGTTCAAAAGAAAAAAAAAAGAGACATCTCAAGAAAGGAAGAGAGAGAAAAAAGAGAAAAAGACAAGAAAAGAGGGAATGAAGGATGGAGGAGATAGAGAGAAAGTCAAGAAAAGCGGGAAGTAAAGAAAGAAAAAGAGTAAACGACAAATCAGGGAGCCGGGAAGGGATTGATCGCAATAAGGAAAATATGCACAGGGAATGCAATCACTTTCCCTTCTAATGATTTGCCAACATGACTGAACCTAGACAACACATTTCTGAACAATATTAGATCTATAAGCTGTTCACAGATTCATCTGGCAATCCCTTTCCTGCCGTCTCCGCCCCGTTTTGCAGTAAATCAGTGTTCAAGATTCGCTGTTAGCAAAGTGAACTCAAAACAGAACTAATCGATCGTTAAGAAGTGAAAACGAGCTGGCTGGGAACAACCCTTTGGTTGCACCTTATCACTTCCCGTGATCGCTTCAGGTCGTCTCTATTTGTTTTTCAACGATTGCACTAATAGCTATCGATCGGATCAATGTATGGACATTATTTCTGTTGAGCTGTGAACTTCAATGTCATGAAATGAGCCAGTGCGCAGTGGAAATATATCGGACGAAGGAATACTGATATCGTTAGATAGCCAGAGGATTCACATATTATTATCAAGAGCAACTCGTCAGAGAGACAAAAAAAAAACAAAACTGGTAATGACACAGTTATTTCATATAAGGCGCAGATAGCTTACTGTGTTGAATCTTTTGCCTTATCTTCAATAACACATGATGGCAAAGTTGGACACAACACGATATGAAACGTGACTGATGAAAAACACTTCTACTGACCAACTGACGTAAAGAAGAAGAAGAAGAAGAAAAAAAAATAAGAGAAGAAGGAGAAGAAAAGAACATGGAGGAGGAGAGGAGAGGAAGAAGAAGAAGAAGAAGAAGAAGAAGAAGAAAAAAAAAGATGAGAAGAAGAAGAAAAGAAGTAGGAGGATGAAAAGAAAAAGAAGCAGAGGAAGATGTAGAAGATGAAGAATACGAAAAGAAAGAAAAAGAAGAAAAAGAGAGAAAAAAAGAAGAACAGAAGATGATGATGATGATGATGATGATGAAGAAGAAAAAAATATGAAGGAGGAGAGATATTCCTCCGATATTTTGCTTGATCTTATTTCTATGAGTAGTTTAGTTATGTCACCGGAGAAGTTCAGAATTAGCGAGACGCATAATTAACAAACAACATCTCCAGAAGTTCTGGACAAATGAGAACAAGCTAGGAAAACATGACAAGGGTGGGCGGGTGGGAGAAGAAAGAGATAAGGGCCTCACACTCATTTATGACAACATCGTGTATCACTCATGTGTTTGTTCTATTCTGGGATGGATATAAATAATTATCTAAATGTTACATTTCTTTATCAGTCTCGTATTGCTGTTGTTTGTAGTTGGTAGTACATGTGATAGGTAGAATTTTATCGAAGACTTTAACCCTTTAGTTGACAATAATGCTCTTAGAAGTCAGAAACGAATGGAAGAGTAAAAATCAAGCATGTAGTTCTCACCACAGACATGGTTCTCACCATGCCTAAAATGAATCAGTTAATCGAGTACTACAGCCCTGTTGCTAGTATCAGTTTAGACAAAGGTTTCAAAATACAGTGACAAAACCGTGACCGATGACAACAAAATTGCATTCAACAGTCAGAGAGAAAACTAGGACCACATATTTTTTTTTTTCAACAATTCAGAAAGTTTGCAAAATTTGCAGAATTTGACAATGAAATTATTTTAACAAAAGACGTCAACTCGTTTCAGGGTTTAAAAAAAAAAAGAAAGAAAAGGGGGGGGCGGGGGAGGGTATATTTCAGCACCACTTGTGCTTTTGCAGCGTAGGAACTAGAGAACGGACAACAGAGAAAATCCACTGGCAATTATAACAAAATGCAGGCGTAAACAATAATAACCAGTCACTACAGTTATTTCTGCATATAATCAAGGTGTGATAGGTGAACTCCTAACAACTAAATGTCTAAACTTGACGGGAATTTAAAAAAAAAAAAATCTAGACTCTGTAATTATCATGTGACAAATCAATTCAGCAACAGAAGTCTTATCAAGTTTCTGCACTTTCCGTGTACCTTCCGATGGTGACTGCCTAGAAAACACACAGGTTATATAACTTACATGTCGTGAATGGGTCTCTAACCCGTACATACAGCTAAGGACTTCTTCCGATTCTTTTAGGGTGACTAATATTCTGCATGTCCAGACAAAGGCTTGTTGAGTGTGCTCTATCAAACAGGACCATATGCTAACAACAGGGCATCTACCTTCATAAGCAAAGCCATTTCGAATGCAATGTAATATCAGTTTGCTAAGCTATGAACATAGATAGTCCTCAATCTGACGACAATGTTCAAGAACAGTTTGAAGTTGCACACACAACAACTGCACATGAAAATTTGTACGCTACTTGACTGACTTCAGCATAACTGCACCACCAGTACTCAGTGTTCATTCACCCGTTTATGTTTACAAACTGCCTTTTACATACCTATGTTCATTCTCATGTAACAGTAGTCAATACGAAGATGAAAAGATAAAAAACTGCAGTGAGCAAGTAGGTTAGAGACAACGAAGTCCAGTCCGTACATGCACCAAAAAAGACGGTAACTTTTAACACATAGTTACAGGCCGCCGGGTCTAATCGCCATTGATCCGCTTCGATCGATTGATCAACACATATCGACTTAAACCAATACAGTTGACATGATCGAACTTCACTTACAATATCTCCACAAACCGCATAAAAGTATAGCACCAACAACAATTGTGTTGCGTGATATACCAAGGAAAATATTATTTATCTCACGTAAAATGATAAAATTGTCACCAAATTTTTGCAAAAACTTACAGAGTCCAAATGACTGAAGGAAATCCACCCGCCCGAGTGTGTCCGCCCTTCAACCACAGGTAAGAGAAAGGCACTGAAGGGAGCCGAGTGGTGACGGAATAGGCAGATAATGTGCAGGGTTCGAAGGACTCGGGGCCATTTTTCGAAGCATGTCCGGGCAGGAAGGGCAGAACTCCCTCTCTTTCTGCCCGGCTGTGTGACCGAAGTGGCTCGATTGCGGCCCCTTGTCGCGCTCCCCACCCGACCCACAGGCCAGCCAGAGCCGATAGCTGAGAGTCGAGAGAAAAGCCATTTGATTATCGATCGCGAGGCCTTTATAAATTGCTCTTCTAGTGGCTCGCGAACGAACGAAGGAACAGGGCAGGGGTGACGTAGAGGTAATAATACCAGATATACAGTTTGGTCTACCCTTAGCTTGACTGGAGTTATATAGTAAAGGGGTTTACCTGTATAATATGAAACTTTGTCAAGGGTCTTTCAGTATGGCTGTTGCGGAGTTAAGTACGATAAAACAACGGAACTTTCTCTCCTGCGCTTGTCTCCACTTTATCACGGCAAATAAACCTTATTAATTTTCTTATTTCCTATCCCACTCCCCTCTCTTCTTACCATATCTTTTCCACCTTCATGTCTTCCGCCTTCTCTCCCTCTTTTCTTTACCTTCTCGTATAATTAAAATCCCATTCCTGTCTTTTTTTTTTTTCAAAATACACCCGTCCTCTCTCACCCCACGGTCTTTCTCTCTCTCCCTTTCTTTTTTGTTTTCTCTCTCTCTCTCTCTCTCTCTCCATGCTCAGCACCTTCTCCCTCACTATTCATATAATTCTCCAATGATTACCAAACACTTTCGGTTCGTGTATAAAATGAGAATAAAACAAACGGCCAAGTAAGGTACCTATAAGGGCATTACTCAATCTCGACGATATCTAATCACACATGGCACTTGGGAAAAATCGGTAGCCTCCTCCGTCCTTCTTTGTGCGCTCACATAAAAATCTGCACTAAGAGAAACCATTCTTGCTAAGCTTTTCTAACTATCTTAAGATGATACTTGAAATCAGCGCATGCTTCAGAGTGTCTGATGTTTCATATTATGAATGGGGGTTCAGTAATCTGCCGTAGACAAGGGCATTCTCTCAAAGTGTCTACTGTTTGATAATGAACGAGGATCCAGCAGTCATATAATGATACAAGGGCCTACTAATCTGCTTTCAATCAGGGATGAGAGATAGCCTATTAAATTAGTCTAGTAGCAAAACTACCGTTACTGTCGGTAACATTGCCCACAGCGTTTCAATGTATTAAATTATTACTAACATTGACAACGGGCATAGAATGGTGAGCTTGTAATTCATTGTTGTATCTCATAAAGACTCCGTGATCTCATAGCAAATTTATTTTGTCTCCGTGGCATCTGCAATTTCCCCAGTGTCAGTCAGTCAGTCACTGGAGCAGCCAATCAATCAGTCGATTAGACAAGCGGTAATCAGTAGGTCAGTTGGTCAGTCAGTCAGTCAGTTAGTCAGTAAGTAAATCAGTCATTCAATCAGTCGGTCAGACAAATAGGTAATCAGTAGGTCAGTCAGTCAGTCAGTCAGTCAGTCAGCCAGCCAGCTTGCCTGTCTGTCTACAAGCCTGTCCAGCTATCTATATCGTTTTCCCCCGGGTTCTTACGAGTGCTCTGCCCTACGTCAAAGAGGATAAAGGGGGGCTTAGGAATGCAAGGAGCAATGTCTATCACATTAGAACGAGAATAAGAGATCGAGATAATCAAACGGACAGAAAAACAAGTAAAGATCTGACAGTGATCGAAACGTACAATGTGAACTGCTTATATGTGATTTGAGGCAAAGAAAGAGAAACTGTCAGTGAGGGAGTGAGTAAGTGACAGAAAGAGAGAGAGAAAGAAAGAAAAAGAAAGCCAAAGAATGGGGAAACGTCTTTCTGTGTGTGCAGGCGTGTGTAGGAGAGAAAGAGAGAGAGAGAGAGAGAGAGAAAGAGAGAAAGATAGCCCGTGCCAGTATTATAGAAAGATCATTCATGCCAGTACATAGTTCTCTGCTATCCTTACAGTTTCGTTAAGTTAAAAACTAATAAGCCTGAGCTTGGCGAGAACAATCGAGTGTGGCTATCACGAATGTATCACCTCTTCTCCCATAATCTTGAGGCGTCCTCAGACTTGGCTTCAAGTCTCGCATGTAAAGTTGAGATAAGGGTGAAATGTCTAACGGCTCAAGATAACTCGTAAAATGAACAGGACTTGAGTTGACGTGAATGCACCTCAGTTCACCAAAATCAGAAGTGGTTCTTATTCCGCGTTGGATGGCATCCATGCACTGTAATTTACATAAGTTTTATGAGCTGCTCTGAAATCAACAGCATACAACACATTAAAAGTCATATGTATACATCTTCATCGAAATATACGGTACCTTTTGATACGATGCCTACTTAAAAAAAACAGATGTGTCGCACGAGGCTTTAACTGATAGGAATCAATAGTTCTCATGTCTCTCACAGACGGATAAAAGCTCACATACAGACAAACAATGCAGACGGACAGACAGACAAACCGACAGACAGAGATAGACAGATAAACAGACAGACAGACACACAGAAAGATGCACAGATAGAGAGATAAATAGATAGATAGATAGATAGATAGATAGATAGACAGACAGACAGACAGACAGACAGACAGATAGATAGATAGA
>JBCAUA010211364.1:0-20967 GCA_038406235.1 Peronia verruculata | reverse complement strand
CCTCTAACCCATTGAAGAGAAAGAAGACGGCTCTTTCCATTGAGACGAAAATGAAAATGCTGCAGGAAATAGAGGTGCAATATCCAAGAAGGCCATAGCTGAAAATATGGCATTCCCCCAAATACACTCGATGATATTAAAACATCAGGAGCATGTGGAGAAAGCTGCAGCCTCCTCAACTTTTATCTCATAGACACTTGCTCATAGGTAATTCGGGAGTTGTTTCCCTTGTAAACAAAAAAACTGAAAGACGAACTCTCATAAATCGAACCCATGAGGATGGTCCCGCCAAATTCGATTTAAGCGGACTCGACTGTATATATATGAATATATATGTTATACATAACAACATATATATACAATAATAACTTAACATATATATATGTTGTAGGTGAATGTACAAAAATAACTTCAATAACATTGTGCTTGACTTTCCAGTTCAAAATGTGGTCATTTGTTTTGCTCTTTGGACAGCATTTTTTTTGTTTTTGTTTTAAATTTGGATTGTGCATCAAATGACACACATAGCACTGACTTTCAAAGTTGAAAAAAAATAAAATAAAATAAAAAAATAGAGAGAGAGAGAGAGAGAGAGACACAGTGATCAGAACAATGATTTGTTCTATTTTGTTTTCTTTCTGGGCCCTGATCTCACTGAAAACTAAATGGTTTGACTTTCCACTCTCAGGTGAGCTGGATGTTCCTGATTGGAGTTCTCATAGCTAAAGCATCGCTGTTTATGTTGGTTGGGCTTGTCACACTGTGTGTGAAAAGGCCTTTGAATTTGGGCTATGCTGGTATCTTTGCCATATTTGCCACTCAGAGCAATGACTTTGCTCTTGGATATCCAATCGGTAAGTTTTGATAGATATGGAGTTATCCTCCCAGCTGCATCATGCTATGAAGAAGAAGAAGCAGAAAGGGTATTGAGGGGAGGAGGAGAAATAGGTAAGGAGTAGACTTAGATGGAAAGAAGTTGGTTGGAAAGATGATCTGTCATCTCAGTGTAAAAAAAGGAATGAAATGTTGTTTCATGGGTCACAGCTATGTCATTTATCTTTCTGTGTGTCTTTCTTTCTTTTTTTTTTCAAACTCAAAAGCCTTTGAATAAATGAATTATACTAGATAGAATAAAAATACAGTACATGTTGTATCTGACATTAAATATTCAGGGTGAAAGATGTGTATTGCCATTTTGTTGTATTTAGAGAATCTAATGTACTTTTTCTTAAGATAAGTGATTGAACATAATCATTATGTTTTTTCAGGACCGTTTTTTGAACACAGTTGTCGTATGTGTCATAGTAATGAATAGATAATTTAACCATTTTGCGTATTTAGTGACAGTTTCCTATTTTGTTTTTATTCACAAGTTAAAAAGGTTATATCTATGTTGGTAACATCAGAATGTAAGTGTTAGAGTGTTACAGACACTCCTACTATGTCATTCATAACTCTTCCTTTTTTTTTTTTATCAGAGTATCATTGTAGGATGTTAATTGCCATGGAAATGAGTTATTGATTTCCTGGTTCATGGCAGATCTGTGTGGTAATGCTGGCTGAAGAGTTCACTCAGCCATGCAGTGTGGGCCAAGTGGTCCAGTTGTCTCCACTCAGTTACCCTTGTTGGTTCTAACTAGTTTCCCTTACATTTTTATCAGTCATTTGGGGGGGGGGGGTTTGACAACATAGAATTTACCATATCTTCAATCTTAGATTACCAGAACTGTGTTTTGGTTGGTGCAAAGATATTTTTTTCTTTGTTCAAAACTCACGGATCTAGATCTATTTTGCTGATTAATCAAGGAAGAAATTTAAATAGTAAAGCCACAGAAAAACAACAACAACAACCAAAACAGTTAAGTGTAGAATTTTTAGAGATATAATGCAAAATAATAGAATGTTTGAACATATATATATGTAGACATATTTTTACGGCCAGTTGAAAATTGTTCACAGGCTTTCATTATGTAATTTTACATGTTCTCGTTTCCTATCATAGAGCTTTTGGTCCATGAAAAAAGAATTTATGATTATTATGTGTTCCTAAAGAGGGCATTGATTGTAGTCCATTAGGTCATGAAAAAAATAAAGTTTTACACTACTTGGGAACAAGTTTTTAAGAGCATCATGAGGCTCAGTTCTTTGTTGTTCTATCTCCATTTTTGCGCTATTTGGAGATATTTATGTCATTCGAAAGAGGGATCGTAAATCTACCATATAATTATTTCAATGGTCACTTGCCGAAACAGGTAGATTCTGAAAACCATTTTGTCCTATCTCCTATGTGCAAACAGTTGCTGAACATGAAGCATTAATTTTCTCAGAATGCGAAAAATAGAGATAGAGCAACAGAGAACATTTACTGAGCTCACGGCATAAAGTTCCCTAAAATTATGTTTCATTAACTTACAAAACTATTCACAAGCTTTAGTGGGTCAAACACAAAACACACAAAGTGAATCATGAATAACATTTCAAGTGCTGCAAAAGTTCTGATAAAAAAAAAAAAAAAGGAAAATTAATATCTTGAAACAGCATATGAGCTTGATTGCAGGATCTTCATACACAGAGATTTAAAAAAAAAACTGACACAAAACTCATTTGCTACCTGAACGTGTTTGTTTATTTGTAGTACATTCTGATATAACATAGTATCAAGCATCACATGATACCGCTGTAGCTCTCCTATCATGTTGGATCAGCTTTGTGCCCAATCCTCTGTCACTTGAATGCAACAGGTGGTGCTGAGAGAGATTGAAATACCTGTCCTTATAATTACTACTCCCTGTTTCATGTGGTAGAGCAGCTGGTGGGACCTTGCTATACTGTCAGGTGCAATCTTGCACAGGTTAAACCTACCTGTTGGTGGCAGGTGTAATTGAATTTGCATCCATCATTATCTTTTTCCTACTGCCTGAGTCCCATGATTTGTAATTTATGTGATTTGAATTTTTTTTATTTTTTTTATTTCTTTTTTCAAGGGATAAAGTAGTAAAGTAAGTACTCCTCAGTAAAGTAGTTAATTAAAGTAGTACTATTGACAAATATTGGGATAGATGTGAGCCACCGGTTTCAAAAATTTAGAAAAAAAAAAAAAAAAGACAGAAAAAAAATGGGGCATTATGTTACATAAACATGATGGCCTTGACAATATAAATAGTTTTTTTTTTGTTTTTTGTTTTGATTGAAGCAGTAGTAACAGATGTCAAAAACAATAGTCTCATATTTAACAGGTAGATGGAGATAGAATGTCTGTACTGTATATTTTAAAAACATATTGCATCGAGTGATATGAACAGAGAAATTTTTGTGAGATTTCTCTTTTGATGAATATGGAATGAACATATCAGATTGTGGAATAACTTTAGATGCATATATGGTAAAGGTTGCTGTCTTTCCCTTAAACACAACGGTTTCTGTTTCTCACAGTGTTATTCTGTGAATCTTCATACCTACCATAAATTTTTAAAAAATATGAACAAAAACACACGCACGCACACACACACACACACACACACAGAGTTGTTTTTCTTAAGCCTTTCAATCCTAACAAACAGGATTATCTCGCCTTTTAGAAGTTGCCAATTTTTGCTGAGAAATTTTGTGGGTAGAAATTTGGAATTTGGAAATTTTGCACGGACAGCAGCACTCAGCCTTCTCTTCCATCGATTTTGACCTGTCAAGGGTTCTTTTACGTGTTTAACGTACACACGTGACCTCCGAAATAAATATATTCGTCCTTATCCGAGAAAGCTAGACGTCGGGCTTCCCTACCCACAGGAAGCCAGGGGACCGTTGAGTCACTGAAAATTGCGGGTTTTCCATCTTCGTGTTCTGTCATCCCCTGATGCAGAATCCGCGAGTATATCCCGGCCTGTTTTCTCTATGAGCAGACGCCACACCCATTGAGCCAGCACTGCGTCCCCAGGGCGGACTGCCACAATCAGGTCTTATTGTTATGGGGTGTGGCTCCCTTCCCCCCCCCCCCTTTTTTTCGTGCTAGTCCTCACGCAGGACCTGGATGGTAGAAGTGATGTCGAGCACTAAGTGGATCTGACTGCAAGAGGCCGGCTCAGTGCTGCACCTGTCCAAGGCTCTTGGTGTACATGGGACCCGCTCTACGCTCTGGTAGCACCTTCGCCGGGACCTTTGGGTCTTGGCTTTATACTATGAGCCTCCTGGAAGCTGGGTCACCCTGACATTTGCTGCTCACAGAGGAAAATTAATCCTGGGCCGGAGCGCGCTGCAGGCTAGTCTGATTTGGTGGCCCGTTGAGGTGGGCGACTCAGATCTCCCTGGACAGGGCAGACACAGACTGAAAACTTCCTTTAAACACATGCGCTCCATTCACTCCTCAAAAACTTCACGCAAACAGGCTGCTAAGAGCCTGATAAGCTCGCAACTCGCACCTCTGGCTTAGTGTAACAGGAGATGCACCTGAACTGTTTTAAGTCTGAAGAGGTGTGTGTGTGTTTGTGTGTGTTTCTTGTCTTTGTTTGTGTGTATGAGAGAGGGAACGGTAAGAGAAAGAAAGAAAGAAAGAAAGACACATAACATTTACATTGACATGAGATAAAGGCAAAAATGAGGAGGAAGTGAGTGTGATGAAGAGAGTTTATGTGGAACACAGTAGCGACAGGGCGGGGTGGGGGAGGAAGGGGGGGGGGGGGAGAAAAATAATTTAAAGACTAGGATGAAAAAAAAAATGATACTTTTATACCAAACCCTTGTGTTTGGGAGTTTTCTTTTTCTCTTTGTCATTCAACTTGCAGGTTCCGACTGTCAGCCACGGAAACCTGGGCATAAAGAATGCCCAGCATGTCAATAATTATGACAGAAATGTCCTGCAAACTTTATCAGCAAATCAACTGGCAAACACTCCAGATCAGGTGACTGTCGTGAATGAGGTAGATCCAAAAACTGGCCCACAGCTCCCATCATTGTCTATGCAACAGCAACAGTGAGAATCGCTTCCACTGCGGCAGCTGAAACAACGAAAACAATGACTACCCCAACATTATTTAGACATTTTGAATACATTTTGTTTACCTCCCCCCCCCTCCCCCCCAACCACCCCCACTCCCTCTTTGTCCCCACTCTCCTCTCCCAAAATGATGGAAGATAATGCGTCACATTTAGCAATACATGTACTAATAACACTATTAATTAATTTTCGCAAAATGCCATGGATAATCATTCTGGTTCATTAACGCCTTTTGTTTGCTACAATTTTTATTAGCTCTAATTCCTTATGAGAATTCGAGGAAATTGTTAAGATTTGTAACTTCAAAATATTTTATGAAATAAATCTATTGTTCAGGTAATTGTTTACCAGAGACATTGTGCTTGTATTTGTGCCTTTTCATCATTTTCATTTTAAAGCAAGGCCTTTGTGCAGAGATCTATTACCGAAGTATGCCTGAGATGGAATGTTCAACTTGTAGACAGTTGTGGATATTTTTTACTTGGGTTAGGTTCCTCTAATGTAGGCATGAAAGATCTCGTTCAGCTGATGTTTAATGTCTCTATGAGAAATTCAGTCGCTACTACAGAATTTTACATTTTGGTCATTAAGACGTAAAAATTCCCAGAAAACGGCTGAAATTCGTAGATCACAGAATACACACCTCGGGCTTGTGACAGAATTAGCCGAGATAAAGCGGAAATAAGCCAGCTGCTAAAATTGAATAGCGACAATGTCATAAAAATTAGTACTGTCTGTGGCCAAGACTCGCCGTCGGTTTAGTATCCTGAATGTAATAGAATTCTCTTACTACATGCACTCTATGTAACGGAGACGGCAATAAACTAGATCTCTGACCTGTTACTTCTGTATTACTGGTGTTTGATTTTTGTTTGTTTGTTTGTTTGTTTGCTTGTTTGGAGTAGTTGAGCAATAAAGGATATAGAACAGTTCTGCTGAAATCCAAACACAGCAGCCTCTCCAACAATGTGTTATAAGTTTGTTTGTTTGTTTTTTTCCAAAAGTAAGTTTCAATCTGTTATATCTGAAAACTTTTCAATGTAATACAGACATGTATAATTGTTACAACCCACTCTTCCCACAATAACTACCAACGGAACATCCACCACCGTCAACTTGTCGACGTATGTGACCGTCCGTCAAATGCAGCGACAAACTTGTCTTTAGGCACTTAGTGATGTCTCTGATTAGCAAAATTTGTGTCCCATTCCGAGTAAAATTTCACTCAGTGTTCATATCTTGCTAGGTATATTTATAAGCACCATAGAGCCTGCTGCTCATTCAATTGATTTGAAATTTATTATGAAGCTGAACATTAATCTCACTAACTTAAAGAAGTTGGTCAAAGAATGAGATACAAAATAAAACCTCGTAAGGGAGACTTGCTCATGCAGGTTTTAAGACATGTCTAATTATACTGGTCAACAAATTTCAACTTTTTGTCTGCCATTTGGTGAACATTATATGCTTTAAGGTAATTCTGGGTCACTAATTTCAGATCTGAAGTCAGAATTTAGCTGGCACGTCAGGTTGTTATGGTATTTATGGTTGCCATTTTTACTTAGTTATATAACACATAGGAATATCGCTGAGAATAAAAGTGAACCACAAATATATTTCAATTAATCACTATTTCAGTCATTTCAAGGTGTTTAAAAATGATAAAAGAGACCACAGATTATTTATCAGAACAATTTTAAAACTTACACATTACCAGCATTGACTGAATAAATCAGTAGTAATTGAGGCTCTTGGACTTTCGCGTACGTGGAATGTCCGTTCGCGTTGAAGAAATCAACAGTAATGTCCTGCCCCTCATATTGGGATTAAATTTGCATTGATATCTGTTTCGCATCACCCATATATCTTGGGGAAACCTTTCACCGTGCTCATTCACTGACATCTCCAAGGTTGGAAAGAAAAAAGTCAAGATGTGAGTGCAGAAAGTGCACTTTAAAAGACATTCGAGCTCCCAACTGACAGTTTGTTTTCAGCAGGTTTTCCACCGTCAAAAGAGTTGCCCCTCTGTAATTTCCCATAAATCCTCCACAAGCAAACAGACTGTTTCCTAGGATATATGTTAAAGTGGATTTAGTTTGTCCTTGAATGTCATAAACCAACAATTTACGAATTTCAGGACCCAATCCACAAAAATACATTCTTTCAGTTTTGAGTAACTTTTGTCGTCTCCAAATGTCTCTCTGAGATGCTGAAAGTCATCTCCATTTCTGTCCATAATTTGAAAAACAAGCTCTTTAGCAATATCGGTTTTATGTGAAGCGGGGGCAGGAACACTTTCTGTGGAATACTAGAGGCATATGCTGAACATTTTACTTGCCAATCACATTAACACTCGTTTCTGGTCATTGTTTCCCAATGTAATGACTGGCATCATGACAACAATTCCAAAGACACAACGATCACACAAGAAGTAAAGATATTGTTTTGAGAACACCACAAATGTTCCTGTTCTGTTTTGCGTACTGGCACAGTCTAAGAAGAAGGTCCATTGATTGTTTCCTATAAACCACTACATGCATCAGTGGCATAGAAGGCTTAACGTTGCCATTGTGTAACAGTGCAGCTTTTAAACGTGGCTTGCTTGAATCTATAAAAAGTCTCCATTCATTTGGGATATGATCATGCCCAAACTCGTGCGGAAAAAAATTCTAATGTCTTTATGTGAGTTTCATCTTACTTGTCAGCTTTTTGCGCTGATCTTGTAGAGTAAACTTTTCACATATGCATGAAATATTGTCAGGATAATTTATACAGTCTCTCAATTAAATGCACATTCTCTTGTCAAAGAGTAAACAACATTATAGTGAAGTAGAGCTTAGAGAGCTAACATCTCTCAACCACAGTGTGGCAATAATAAAATAGTAGGCCCATTGTATTGCAATATACCGCCCTACATCAGCTTGACTGCGTCAATGAACGTGATTCTCAGGCATACAGTAGTTCATTACATCATGCCATACCTCAATTTCAACAACTGCATCATTCCTATGTTCAATTTACAGCTGGAGGAATTGCTGGACAAAATGAGTGTTCAATATTGCATAAAAATCGTTTTTGAGACACAAAATGGCCAATAACTAAAAACTGTAACGTGATAGGAGATAACGGTTTTGAAATCAGCGTATCAGAAAACATAAGGTGAGCATATTGGTTGCCCGGTGGCAAAATCTTTGTTGATCAGTGTTATGAATGACAACGCAAAAACAAACAAATACAAACTGCCAATACAAGATTTTAAATATGTTTTGCGCGTCAATCACACCAAGGTCTGCCACCCCGATCAAGACCAGTAAATGGACATAACTTTAGATAACATCCGTACTCAGTACAACAACAATCCACAACCTTTTTTCACAGCCGATCCTTTTGTTGGGAGTCATTGTAAAAGGTATCTTTAACTGTTAACTTTCACACATCTCATGAATGCTACATCAGTTAGTCAAACAGAGTTATGCACAAATAGTTTTCTCGCCTAAGTAACTGGAATCGCATAGAACTAGTATTCAATAATTTCTTTGCTGTCCTAAATAAAATATACCACAGCATTTCACACACAGACCCAATCCCCAGGCAATCATTGAAATCCATACAAGGAGATGTAGATCCACGTGCAAAACATAGACAACAATCCATTAAGAAAGAACGTTTTCAAGAAAAAACAAAAACAAAACGCATTTTTAAAAAAGCAAATTCCAAATTTCACGACGACCCCCCCCCCCCCTCCCACCTCCACTTCCTTAAAGGGGTAGTGCAACGTCACGGACTGCCTGTGCTATGTCTTGTAAAATAATAAACTTCTAGTAGCCAAATACACGTTGGCGGTGTTATTTTTGAGGAAACATCACCGTTAACGTGTTTATTTTGCCAAATAAGACGGTTTGCGATTCTGCGGTTCTTTTCGCCCGCTCTCTACGCCATTACTATGTGACGTCACAACTTTCCTTGCATCTCTGTATTACGAGGCTGCACGTCTCGCGGCCAACTAGTAAAGCCACAGGCCCTACCAATTTGAGTCTCCCGGTGTTTGTTTTGACTCCGCCTTGGCTTTGGAGTGACACAGTGCAGATTCACATCAGAACACCTCACAGTCCAATGTTTCTTTCTATTTCAACTGGGATAGGGAATTTCCTATTTTTCATTCAGTTGTTGCACTAGAGAAAGAAGAACGATGGAGAAGAAAGATTTCTCGACCGGTTTCAAGGGGAGCCTTGTAGACTCAAAGTGTCCATCCTACCACAAAAAATCAATAATATTTGCAGCAATCGAAGGTTGTGAGTGTCGCATCTAGCTGGATCTAGATCTAGATTTCTAGATCTAGATAAGATCTACATTGGCGATAGAGCGAGATTGGCCTACGACCCTCGATCTAAATAGCTATGAATCAGATCTAGATCTAGATTTTTCCTCGTCAAGTTACCTAGGTCCTTTTCATATCAGTCTACAATAAATCTAGATCTAACAAAGATGAAAGGAAATGAGATTAATTATTATCCCCGATCGAAGATTCTACACTCAAATCTGTGTGTTTCGTATTGATTTTTACAGATCTAGATCTAGATCTACATCTAGCCAACCTTTTCCATGAGCGATCTGATATTTTGTAAAGTTCCCACAGTATCCTGAAACTATTAAACTATTTATTTAACTTAAATTTGGATCATCCACGAGAAAAAGTTATGAAATAAAAGACAGAAAACATGATTATTGGCGGTCAGTGTCGTTTTGGATTGCAGACCTGGTGAGGAGTTTATAAAACAAGTTATAGTTCTGTAGACAAGTGACTTGAGTCGTGTCACTATCGTAACAGGTTCGATCCTCAGCAGGGCTATGTATTTTATTTTTTTAATTATTAATTATTAATATTACTACTTTTGTGCATCTGACATATTTCTATTTTTTTTTTAATGTAAATTGCTATTATTTTGGGGAAATATCTAGATCTACATCTTTTACTATGACTTCAAAATGTCTAAATATTAAAAAGCTTCTTTTGCATTTTATACTTGATGATATAAGAAGGAACGTGAATCCAAACGGACGCTCATCATTACAAAACCATTGAGGTATTCTGTGATGCCTCGTACAATGAAAAACAACAGCAACATAGGCAATATCATATATAGGACCAACAAAAATAACCTGAAGTGAATAGATTCCAATTCCACAAATGGAACCGTGTAACCAGATCAAGGTTTTGGGCAGAGAACTGAAACGGTGGGATGGAAGCAAATCCTGATTTGAAAGATGAAATGGTCGATTCCATCTCTCTTTCAAATAACGGAAACATGTAAACAGGCCTTTCGGTAAGGTTTCCATTACCTTGTGAAGGAGTGTCTATTGAGATGCGCATATTTATTATAGCGATGTTTTCAAACTGGGGCGATAAACCCAAAATTCAAGTGACACTTGAGAAATATCAGCGTAGCGAGGAGCCCTATAAACGCCCGACTATCCTGCGACCGACAATTCATTAGCCACACAATACAGCATTGTTTACTTACTGTATAGGCCCACGCATAGAGTTAGTGTGCATTCTGGAAAGGTATGACGTCACGCCCGGTTCACGGTCATTTACGGAAAGCCAGAGCTGCCCGAACGATCCCGTCTCTTTAATTGTTAAAATCTCAAATTTGAGAAGCCATTGGCTTCTAATTTGTATGTCAGTGGGTTTAAAATAACTGTAATATTTCATCTGATGCAAAAACACAAAGAAACTTGACACAGCGAATTGATGTTGCACTACCCCTTTAAATGGTTTGCAACTGTTACCATCAATATCATACTGACATTTGAAACTGTGTTTGTTTTCTAGGCACAAGAATGCTGTACCTGTCCTGGAGTCTGGGATGTTTGTGCGTACTGCAGGGACTGTCCTCTCAGAGCTGAAGCAAAGTAACCTGGGGCAGGCATGCTCATTCTGGGCTGGAGGGGTGGCAGGGGCATGGGAGGTTGAGCTTCTATACCTGAGCGGGCCGCATTCATGGACCAGTCCTGATGAGATCAGTACAGAGGCATAGGTGAATATTGCATCATTGGATGGGTTTAAATTCCACATGAACAACTGACACTATGAGAATTGCAAACACATTCTACAGTGATCTACATTGTCACAAAGATAATACAGATCTACATCTTATTACTGACAATAATACTATTTTTATTTTTTTAAAAAGTAATTTCATTTTGTTTTCCCTTCCCATTTCCATTACCAGAAACATCTGGGAGATAACGGAGAGATCAAGATAAATATTCACATCCAACGTATCCATTGCATTTTCATATGGCAGAAAAAAAAAAAAAAAGAAAAAACAGAAGCCACTTCCTCAAACTTTACACCTACTTCAAACTGACATCCAGAGTGAAAATACTGATACAGCCAATGCTGGCAAATATGTTCAACCTGTTCAATAAACTCTCACTCAACCTACACAGTAAACCTCTTCATGCTCAAAGCCAGCAAACATTAAAAAAAAAAAAAAAAAGCAGTAAGAGCAAACGACAAGTTTCTAACAGGTCACTTTGAACCAGAAATCAGAAGTAAAAAATATTGTGCATGAAGCAAAAGGCACCAACAGTAAGAGAGAAAAAAGCCAGGACACATTACCTGCATAACTTGAGAATCAGGGGTAAAAAACTGAGCACAAGATGGATCTTCATACAACTCTCTGTACAGATTGGCAGCCTCAATACTGCTGAGATCCTCCTCTTCCTCCTCCTCCTCGTCAAAGTTGGGCCTGTATTTGCCCACATTTGATGATCTTGACCCTGGCAGTCCCGAGGGACGGTACCCTGGCCCAGCTGTTGGGGGCTGTGGAGGCACTGGTGAGTTGATCATGTAGTTGTAGGCAGGGGGGACAACTGGCCCCTGGGGAGTGAAACCTGGGTAAGGTCCCCTGGGTGGGGGTGTAGCCATGTGAGGCATGAAGAGAGGAGGGGCAGGAGGGATCGGCGCTGCAGGAGGGGGCTGAACCAGACTGGGTTTAAGGTTGCTCAGTTCGGTCTGCAGAAAATTCAATGAAAAAAACACCAATATTTACTTCTGTTTTAGGAGATACAAAGAGTTCCGGGAACTTATGAAGATAACTTTTCTCTGTCTTGATGAAACAAAAAAGTCCATATTAAACCTGCATGAACCAAAAATATTTCCTTTTCTATATTACTTCTATTATCATGGGTAAAGCAATCACTGGTTGTAAGGAAAATAAAAGCTGCACATAGAATATAAACTGAGGAAATATGGTAATCATTGATCAAAATTACGAATAACAAACGATTTTTTATAATCATTTAAAGACACAAAGGAATCAGCGGAGAGGAAATCTTTTATAGTAATTATAGTGACTCGCGAAATGTGGATCTCTGAGAGGAAGCAAATTTTTATAATGGAACACGTCTCAACTCTTTAAGGCATAGAGCTGATGAAGTTGTACATGTTCAGAAAGAATCCTACCTTGATCTGTTTCATCATGTCTCTGTTGTCTGACAGGAAAGTCTGAAACAAAAGTTACAGTTGTATGTCAGTCACACACCTCGCCCACGTTGCTGAAGGCAGGCAACACAGAATATTGTATCAATATTGCAAGACAATATATATAGATTAGTCAAGACGGATATCAGTTTTTAACACAAAGCAGGAAAATTGTTTGCCTTTCCATCTTACACATTAAGCACCTATAATGATGGCCTTTCGATCTTACATGTTAAACATCTATAATGACGTGAAGAGGGAGCTGTCTATAGAACTGATCCAGTCATTTACACATGTAGCTGGTATTTTCTATGTATCAAATCTGAACATTCAATCACAGGAAAAAAAATTACTATTTTAAGATTTCCGGCAATGAAAATCTGTACTCTTAAGCAACAGTGGATTTTTAAAGTAATGCCTGTGTCCATGGGTAGAGGACCAAGTCTTTTACCTTCAGTTCTTCCATGAGAACTTTGTTTTCCGACAGCACAACTTTCAGCTGGTTGTTGTTGTCCCGCAGCTCCTCCATCATTTTCCCGTTGATCATGATCAACTCCTCATTGCGATCCAGCACCATCTTGAACAGCGAGGCCTGACTGTAGTTGAGGGATTTGATCTGTGAATCCAAGCGTTCTGGTGATGGGCGTGGCCGACCGGAGACATCACTAGTGGAGGACACATCCTGGGATAAATCAATGTAAAAGCTCACATTTCTTTGCTATAATCATCTAGCAGGCAACAATCTGTAGTCAAACATATCAAGTTATTTTCATAAAAAGGTCAGAAGATGTTCAGACTCTTTGTTTCTACACAATGTACCTGTTATAGCATGTAAAACTGAAATATTTATACAGTAAAAAGTTAAAGCAAAGAAATCACAACTGGTCAAAAGGTTTGTTCCCCTTCTAAAGTAGGAAGCTATACATCCTGATCTATATGACAAAAAATCTAACTGCTACATCCACATATAGTTGTTGTACAGCTAAATACACTGGCAGAATAGTCAACAAGTGAGTGAAGGGTTGATTATGGCACACAAGAGAAAAGGATTGAGAATATAAGCCTAGAAGTGATGAGATACAAGAGAATGAAAAGGACAGCAGCAGTAAAAGAACAATTTGGCACAACCCAGAACGATTCAGGCAGTCAGATAGCCTCTATAAGAGGCTGAAAGGCATGAAAGAAATTATGATATGATTCTAGCACAATCTACCTGTACTCCATTGGTGGTCTGCAGGACCGAGGTAGCCGATGGCTGCTGCCTGGGTGTGCTGTGGACAATCCCATTACTAATGTTGGCTCTGGTCTCAGGTGGTGACTTGCCAGGAGTGTGGAATGTACTGCTGACATTAGCATCGGTGTCATCCTCTGTGTGGACACAAACATAATACATCAAACTGATCTGTCTACAAGCAAACATATACAAAGCAAATAAACAATACAAGAATGATGTCTACACTACTGACATGGGAAAACAATGTCTATATTATTGAAATGAGAATCTTTTTAGGTATCTTTGATGATCAAGAAAACTTCAAATAAAAGCATTATTTGGCGATTGTTAAGATTTTCGCGTTAAATTCCGACTGGTCGAGGGTCTCATTCATACACATTAGCGTTAGGGAGGGCCGTCACCAGCTCGTCGGACCTATATGTTAGCGTTAGGGTGGACTTGCGCTGGTCGAGGGTCCCAGCAGGTTAAGCCAACGGGGTTGTTCTATTATTTGGTATAAACTGAACCTGGGGTAACAAACGAAAAAGCGCCAGCTTTCTCTAAATAAACTAGTATCGGAATTTAACGCATAAATCTTAACAATCGCCCATTATTTCAGTATTTCTCTCCCGGACTCCTTCATCTTCATTACATACTGCAAAGACAATCACCATAATTGTCATATTTTACTTCCTTCCAAAACTCTCTGCTACTACCCTGAAGTCTGAGGTTGTTGGCACCTTTGTAAACGCAACTGTAGAAGAAATACTCAGACAAGTAAAATATCTTAATACCCAGATGTTAAAAAAATTCTTACTCTCTGCATAAAGAGGAAAAACAAAACATATAGCATTTGCAGAGAGTGGACAAACATCTAACATACCCCAGTTAAATTCTTGAATCAGCATCTCCAAATCTTCCAGCTCCTTTGCCACCAACATGTTCAGTTCCTGGCATTGACAGGACAAAGCAAACTGACAAATCATTCTCACAATATATCTAAATAAAATCTCCTACTGAAGACAAAATAAAGTATATGTTATCTTATGTTACCTCATCTTAAAGAGTTCAAGACCAAGATTGGATTGTGGCAATGGACCAACAAAAACAAACAAACAAACAAAAACCCTGACAATATGTCATTATCCAAGGCTGTGAAATTGGCGAATTTAATTAATCCTCAGTAAATTCTGTTAAAAGCCCAATATTAGATTTCTCAATCACATAGCAGTATTATTCAACATTATTATTCTAAGGTAATAACCACAGTGAATGGGGGAAATTTTGCTGACTTAAATGAAGGTATCATCAAAAGTGAAAATGTTCTTGAAAAGGATCTTGAGGGAAAATGCCACCTTTTCAATGCCATTGGTCATTTCTAAGAACAAGGAAATCCAGCTGATTGAGACAAACTTTAGGTCCTGCATATCTGTCTTCCTCGAGATGTTAGTCTGCTCGAAGGCAACATTTTTTCATTTCAGCAACTCATATTTCAAATTAAAAAGCAGTGTGAAAAGAAATATTTTCAGAAATTAGCTGAAAGTCCTTTTCATTTTTCAGTCCGCCAAGTAAAAAATGGTCCCCATCATCAAGACAGCATTGTCATAAAATCATGGCAAATTTTGGGTTCAAACAATTATCCAATCACCTCGGCCAGCAACTTCCATTTCTCAGGATAAATGATGTATATCTCACCTCCCTCTCTCAGCTTACTCACAGTGTGTTACCGTAATAGACTGCCAAGCACTTAGAGCTTGTATTGCCCAGGAATAAGTTCTATATGAATGTCTGGTGCCCAGAGCAAAGGAGTCAGAAGTTACTCAGAACAATTGTGAGTTACTGACGTTTTTAACTATTTTCTGACTCAGATACCAAATTTTTCTTTCAGGTTAAAAAAGATTGAATTTTCATTCAGTGGAAAACAAAAAATTTTAGTATCTCAGTTGGAAAACAGTTAAAAAAAAACAGCTGTAATCTGAAATCTCCCTGACCAACATCTGACTCACTTGCCCTGGGCACAAGACAAATGTTCTCTGTTGTTATTGTTGCTCTCCACAGCCAACACTCACATGGCCCTTGTCCCCGCCCAGTCTGTCCATGACATCGTACAGACAATCCTTGGCTTTGACCAGCAGTGCCTGTCGTTTGCTGGATGCTTCCTGGGCCTCCCCTCCTCTGTCCACCACTCTCTCTGCCAGAGTCTTGTAGATCTGCAAGACACATCGTTTGACACTGTAACAGCAAGCACATTATAACTTCTACTGCTATTGCTATAGTTTATTAATCTATGCAAACTATTAAAGCAGCCTGTGTTCTGCTATAGTGGTGAGAATTCAGGTTGGTTATCCTCTTCTGCTCTTGTTCCTGGAATAGCTTTCTATGACTAAGATCCAGTGTGATCAGGACAGCCTAATGTAGTACTTACAGATGAAGGGTCCGGTAATTGTTGGCAAGCATATCCACGCAAAAATGAATATATATGTACATCATTATCAAAGGAAAACAGATAGTGATTTGGCAAGAGCTAAATAACATGAATGAACTTTAGAAATACTCTTTAGAGTTCACTCAGGGCAATGCACATGTATAGAGGGGGAGTAAGAGGGCAGGCTGAAAATTATAAAATAAGAAAGGAAAACCTAAGGGAGAACAAACAAAAGAGGATCCACAGTGAGAATGGACAGGATAAAAGGAAGAGAATTAGTAGTGATGTAACATCACAAAGTACATGAATTTTGAAACAACATTCATTTTGCACCTTGATGAAAGCCAGTTTCACACTTACACAGATATAACTGCAATGTCTATATCTTTACCAAATTGCCAGCCCATCATCCCTGAGACTTAAAAACATCAAGTCCTTCTTACCCTAGCACTGTAGAATTTGGCCCATGAAGATCTGTGGCTAACAAATCCCTCCAGTGCCTCCTCATACTGTCCATTCTTCATGGCGTACACGGAGAGAGCAAACACAGCCTCTGACTTGTACTTATCTAGTAGTCGAGGCGGCAGGTCTAAGTCTCCTATTTCCTTGAACAGTCGATTCTTGGGCACTGGAGTGTGGTGATTTCTGGGGAATAAAATAATCCAATCACAGAGATTCAACTTCAAATCAAGAAAGAAGTCGACTGGATTTGTCGAAGATTGCATATATGCATAAGATAGTATTAAATTTTCTTTTTCTTTTTTTTAAATGTGCACTGTAGCAGATTTACTATGCTTGTCTTGAACTGCCTACTTTCTCACTGTTTTAGACACTTTCTTCTTGTTCCATTTCCTGTGCTTTGGTAATGATAAAATTAGACGGTGGCTTTAGTTTTATCTCTGTTTTATACCAGGGTGTTTTCCTAAAACCTTATCTGATCACAGATTGCCATTTCCATTTCCAAACTGCTTCACAGCTACATCAGAAATTCATATCCAAGACACAATTTTCACACAATTCATGCATTACCGTGTTCTCCAAAAGTCAAAAAAATACGCAGAGTAAAATAATATGTAATCTATCTGGCAAGATGAAAGTCTATCCTACACGACTCTGATCCATTAGAGAAATTAAATTTCTTGTCACTGAAAATATGACGGAATCAAAAACAAAAAGCAAAAATATGTATTCATTTCAATTTCTTTGCCACAACAGTTTCTCTCACTGGTTTTTCATTACGTCAAGTGTTAGATTTTTGATTACTTGGTTTAACTGTCTTTTTTACCTCTCCAGTCTGTCTATTGCTTGTTGTGTCTTCTCCCAGTAGAAAGCTGCCCTGTTCTCCAGGGCATTCAGTTCATAGACTGGACATCTGCATCCATACTCGGCTTCTTTCAGACTTTTCACCTGTCATATCATAAACCAACAACGGCATTCTTACATGACTATTGTGCTCATAGACTGTGATTTAATGGCATACAATTTTCCAGCAAAGTAGTGAGAAAATCAAATTAAAAAGCTGTTTAACCCGTTGAACTCTACAGGCCGGGAAGATTTTCTAGTGTTCTAGCAGAACCGGGCTGACACATTTATCCCAGTCCCATGCACCCACTGGTCAGAGTGGCATAACAAAAAGGTAGAATACTGGCACTGAAGGTAATAAAAACATATGTAAATTGTCTCTTTCAACTGTCTTGCCCTTATCTTCAATAGTGTTTTGTGTTATTGCCACTTCAATGAGGTGATATAAGAAATGTGCATTTTTGGCCCAGGGGACCATGGACAGGGGTTTTTCAAGTACTGGTGACCAGGGTACAAAGGGATTAACTCCTGAATGTGAAAACAGTCTCACTGTTCCGCCTCTCTTGTTCATTCTTCCTACCCTATTTGTCCCGATATAATTTCTGTTTCATGAAGGTGGGGGTGAGTGTGGTGGGGTGGGTAGGTTTTTCCCCTTGTGGTGGGGTGGTTTTTTCCTGCAAAGTCTTTGTGGTAGTGGTGGCACATGGCAGTGTGAGTGTGTATGTTGAGAAAAATGGCAGCAATGTACAAATCAAAAGCACTGTTACCTTACAGATTTTCACTGCTCAATGTCACAAAGAGGGTTACATATTAGCTTTTCCAATTAAGAACAATGTTAGATAAGATACAGCATTACTATTGTGCTGTGCTGTTTCTATGGCTATATTAGTGAGTATCAATACCAAAGCCCTGTTTTTTATTCCATTATTCCATTATCCTTTTATTATCCTTTCATTATCACATCACAGAGACAATATACCTCTTATGGTATTCAGATAAGTCAAAAGTTCATTAAATTTATGCACTAGCCCAAATAATATTTTACAATTTTACAATATTTTACAAGAAGACTTCTTTTGAATTCAAGATTTTCTGGCATAGTCCCAGGACTGGATAATTCTGTGACAAGGCACAATCCTCACTCTGATAAAGCGCTAAGTGAGACCCTACAGTGGTAGAAATGGGCTGTTCTATATGACACACAGATCAGTCCGACACTGAGTCCTTACCTTTGCATCCAGAGATCTTGCTATGTGTGCCATCAATGATACAGAGACACCATGTGATCCAATCAGGCGGACTGTCTCAATGCCTCGCACCAAAATGCGCTTCATGCGTGAAAAATCCTCTCTGAAAGAGCAAACAACAGCAAATAAGCATGTCACAGGACTTACAAACGTAACTTTTACAATGCTATGACATCCAAATTATGTCACCTAACATCCTGTAACACATTTACAAAAATTAAATTTGGCAACATCTTTATTTCCCTGCTCATATGTGAAAGGTTTATGGTACATAATCAATTTTCATTTTTCATACAAAAACGGTCCAATAGCTTCTGATTGTTTAGCTCCAGCTCTTAAAATTATTGTAAACAATTCAAGTTTTTAGACAAAATGTGAGGAAACAGCTCTATGACCTCAGTGTCCCTGGCAGAATGCCTTCAATTCTCAGAAATATCACAAGGCAAAGAATTCTTACTATAACCCATGCGAATACAAATCCATATCTTCAAAACAATTGACCGCTGCTACAACATACTTGATAGTATTGGTGCAGAATTTGTAGGCAGTGGTCCACCATTCCTCCTGGTCAGGTGTGCACAGAGGCCGGCCCAAGCACACAGGTAACAGGTAAGGTCGTCCACTGCGGTCATCATACATGGGGGCTCTCTCTGCCTGGGCAGTGGCCGCACAGCGCACCGAGGCCAACAAGAAAACCTGGAGACAGTTATAAAACATTGCAATAAGTGGCCATGGAATGAAGGTGAGAGCAAAGAGTTACCTGGAAAAAAATTTGCTTTGTCCCTTCCATGAACATCAGTTCTTGCGTCAACTTCAGATCAAACTGATCAGTCTGTTGTGAGATAATTAAATCAGGCTACGTCCCTCTGTAGGATGGATCTAAGATCAAGACTTTCAATTGTTTTATCCAAATCATGAGAGGGATATACTGTTGTTGTCAGACTTTTGAGATGTTCATGAATATATACAATTACCAGTAAGAACACAATTAATCCATTCAGTACCGCAGCGGCCGCTAACGCCCGCTACCGATTCAGTACCACAACGGCTGCTAACGCCCGCTATGTATCGCCTTTACTTTCGGTTTCTTAACAAACGGACATCCGGCCCTAAGTACGCGGGAACATGGTTAAGAGTACTCAAGGGAAGTTACTACCAAATTTCGCCATATTGGAACGATGCGTTTGATAGCTACGATCGTTTGAAGATAGCATTAAATTTTTTAACAGTTTGACGAACGGATGGTGCGGGACAATCACATTATGATGAAGAAACACGCGTTTTAGATGCGAAATATGCACGTGATAATAAATCAGACGTAGATCAAGAATTTGAGCATAATTTAGAAGAAAAAAGTCACGGTAATGACGACGAAATTAGATCTAGATCTAGACTCGATCTAGCAGTAAAGATCTAGAGCTCTAGATCTGTGTAATCAAGCCGGCACGGGTGCAATGTGAATTTTATGGTTTTGTCGCTGTTATACCCCAAAACAAGTACATTTATCACATTCAGCGTTGATTTCTCAACAAACTGCACCTGATTTCAGGCAAAAAACATGTAAAACATATTTTATTTTAATTTTTTTCCACTACCACTGGAGCTTTCGTCCCAGTTATCTCCCTTGCGCTGATACTTCCAGTGTTCAAAATGTAGTCAGACCCGGTACTGAATGGGTTAACAGTGGTAAATTTCGGCTGATCATCAGGTCATTCAGATCTGTGAGGCAGGCAGACAGACAAACAGACACATGATGAATGATAAATGCAAACATTCCAGAAATGAGATTTCAAATCAACAAAATGAGAACTAGGGGCGGCCAAGTGCAAACATGTCTTACCAGCAGGTCTAACTGACACAGGGACTCCCCAGCACCATTCTCCATGCTCTTGACACTGTACTGGATGTTCTCTAGAATGTTGAAGTGATCTGTGAAACATGGAACTGATTAAGCATTGAGCCCCCATCTGACATTGCAGTTATTTCACCAATATTCCTTGGTGCTTTGGAGAAACTTAACAGTCAATATGTACACTGTAAACAGAAGGAGATGTTACTCCACAAGAAATAGGGGATGCTGGTTGTCTAATCAAGCTTAATATCTATGTTATGAGAAAAACAATTCAGTTTGAGCATTTTTGAAGGACCAGAAAAAGCCATTCAAATCTAAGCAATTTATCAACTTAAGTGCAGCTGAAGTTAACCCTACAACTGCGCCGAAAGCCTTAACGCCAACAGGTGAAGCCACACTTGGTACTGCGAAGAACGCCTTTAGACGGTCCTCCTTTCCTTACTATGTGTCGC
>JBCAUA010211253.1:0-13444 GCA_038406235.1 Peronia verruculata | reverse complement strand
CCCCCCCCCCCCCCCCCCCCCCTCCTCCCCTCCCCCCCCCCCCCCCCTCCCCTTCCATCAAAGATAAACCACTTTAACCTTTTCCATCTAATACAGCATGTTCAAATTAAAGGGAAAATGTGAAAATATGACTTTTTCATATTTTTGCCATGGCAAGGCCGCTATTTTTTATTTTGGCGTCCTTAAATTGACTGATTTTAAAATCTACCTCCTCCGTCATATTTCAACGGATCTTGATAAAACTTAGTAAACATATTGTTAAATATAAGATATCTAAAACAGTCGCCTATTTTCAGCCCTTTCTATGGAATAGAAAATTTTATAAACATTTTTGAAAATGCCATGCAAAGAAAATTCAAATTTCGCCTTTGTTTGTTTGTTTTTTCAAACTAAGAACCCATTTTTCTCTAACACATACCAACTAAACGGAAGGCGCGTGTTTTTTTGGTTTTTTTTTTTTTTTTGTCTTGTTATGAACATGATGTATGCCAAATTTGGTTAGAATCGGTTTAGAAATAAAAAAGAAGAAAACAAAATACTGAAAAAAAAAAAAAAATGGATTTGAGAAAAACGCGTTTGCTTCTTTTCTTTTTTTTTTTTTCATCGAAAATAGAAGGTAAACAGTTTTTTGTTTTCCTTTCAGCCTGGAAACGGCCCACAGCTCTCTTTCCATGACTTCGGTATCTCTTGTTGCCGTTTCTTGGCGCTCTGGGTTTAATTTTTCTCTAATTTTGCTCCCGACGCCCCATCATTATAAAGGCTCCCATAGCGTCACTTTCTTGTTCTTGATTGCCTCTGTGTGTATCCCCCCCCCCCTCCCTCCCATCTCTTTGTTTATCCAAACCAAGAGTGTTTTGATCTTTACTATATCATATAGTCCACAACTGAGAACGATTCTTCTTTACTCCAACACCTACACTTACTTAGGCTTTCGTGCATCCACGCATTTGACATGTAACACATCCATAGGTATGCAACCACAAACATAAAATGGGCACTCACGCACGCACGCACACACACACACACACACACACACACACACACACACACACACACACACATGTACTCATAAATATACTGTCGTCTTTGAAAAAGTGTAAAGCTTTCAAATGGATAGTTACATGACTGTAACGTGTCCTCGTCACAATCAAATAATATGGAGTTTTTCAGTATAGCTTTGTGAAGTGATTATCATGCGCCCAACTAGTTTCTGGAATTTGCCAGGCCTTTTGTTGTCTGTTGAAATCACCTTGACCAATTTCATGTGATTTGGACAAAACAAAGCAAAACAACAACAAAAACAAACAAAAAAATGTGGATAGGCTACTTATCATAGATCACTGGCTCTGGTGGTTAGCGTATACATAATATTATCTCTAACACCTTGATAGTGTTTTAAAAATAAAACTCCACAGGTGGAGTGGTTTTATTATCTTATCAAAAGCTTGAACTAGGGGCTCTTCATTTCACTTTTGCGATTTTTATCAGTACGGAGCATACTATCATATAATGATATGTTCAACCTATTATCTGCAATCATTCATCGTTGCTATCTTATTAGTAATCTAGCACAGATATCCCCGTCAGCATCTTCGTCATCATCGTAGCCCTTTGTTCAGATGATGACTGAGCTACTAATCATCTTGCTCATCCTCGCTCTCTCCCAGAGGGTGAATGCCTTAAACATATCATTGTTTCACTAACATTGGCACACTTCTCGAATATTGGGCCTATGTGCTACTCACAGCAGGGAGCGCCTTATCAAGATACATAGAGCATACTAAAGGTCAAGAAATCATTTCTTTCAACAATATCTGTCCTTCTTGATGAGTTTTAAATACTACAATCTTTCACATTCCAACTATCACCAAGCCTTATTTCATTGGTTTTGTCATAATTACACCGATAAGCCCACAGTAAACACTTAAGAGCCACCATCGTAAGCACTCGTCTCTCCACCTTCAGCTCTCCCCTCCCTATTTTTTTCTTTCTCTAGGACATCGATTTAGGATTTATCATCTCTTTAGATAACTGTGTTTCACTGCTGCCACTCCAAATGCCATTAGCATGTGCTTGAGATCCACTCCCCCCCCCCCCCACACACACGCACGCCATCTCTCCTTTCCTCATTTAGACAACAAAAAGAATAGATGAAAGTCATCGTCACACGGTAAATATTTTCTAAACAAAAAAAAAAAAAACCAAAACACTACCATAGTGTACAATTTTAAATTACCGAATCGACAGGATCGACCAAGTTCCAGTACAAACCTGGCACTACCTACTACTATGACTACTCCGTTGACACTGACACGACAATGGCTGGGGCAGCTCAGGACTCAGCAAAATTGTCTATCCAGGTAATTCATCCTTCTTACCGGTAAATCCACCACCCTTTTTTTTTTTTTTTTGTCTTCTTTTCTCTCTTTCTTTTGTTTATCTCCTGTCTGTCCATATGTCTTGTCTATCTGTCTGTCTATCTATCAGCTTATCTGTGTATCCCTTCCTATTCTTCTTTCTTCATACTTTGTCATTTGATATTCCTCCCCCCCCCCCCATCTCCTTTGTCATCCTTTTATACTGATTATTGATCAACTGCTTTAGCCCGGTTTAATTTTTGTTTGCTTTTGTTCCCTTTGAAAATATCTCAGTGATGAAGTGAAATAGTTTATATATTTTCCTCTTGTATTAAAACTTCAGTCTTATCAATATCCATTCATCCCCACCTGCTCCCTCTGACTTTCATGGTGATTGGTAATCATCTTGTTTGATACTTCCTCTCCTTTCCAAGACCGATGGCTCTATAGCCTAATCAAAGAGGGAAAGACCTGAATAGAGCTAGTAACTGTGCTCGCCGCTATTACAGGTTCACGTGCATGAACTATGCCATCAGCAATATCTGTGTCAGACACAGACACAGCAGTCTCAATTGCATCAGAAGTAAAATGTATGGATCATGTCCATCATACCAGATGATTATATATCACGTCTACCCTAACTGTCCAGTAGATTAATTAAGTCACCACTTCATTGATGTACTTGTTCATATCTTCCTCACTACTATAACCAGGCACGTGCAGAGATCCAAGTGATTGACACCTGTGAGATGGCGCTGAAACTGCAGAATGTGAAAGTTTCTCACTCTGATTCGTACGGGCGCCAGATGATCCATGCAGCCAGGTAAGCCAGAAACCAAGGCATTGAGAACTGAGTATACATGCTGTAAAAGCAAACCATACATGGTCACTCAATACACACTAGCTCATAATGAAGCATAGAAAGAATCAAACACTGTTTTGAGCTTGAATTATAACCCATTGAATTATAAATTACCAGAGGTCGTTGTGTTCTAAAGTGCCACTCGAGAGAACAGTGAACTGCAGACAGGAAGGAGAAGAATGTCTGTTTAGTTAGTACTAAAAGCTCCAAAAGAATAGTCATTCTCTTGTTGTTGTACCAGTTATGCATTCTTTCTTCTAGGGAAAATGAGTTTCGCAGAGCTTTGGAAAGTAACATGCTCCGTTTTGCCTACCTGGATGGCAGCATTCCCTCCATATGCCCTGAGAAGGATGAAAGTACATGGGTGCTCAACTTCAAACGTGGCCTGCTTTCAGCTTTTCAAAACAGCAAAGAGGACACTGATTCTGATCACACTGTCACAGAGGTGAGGCATTACTACATCAGTTTTATAAAAATAAACTATGGGAACAGATATTCATTGAACCGTTTTTGTAATTCTAGTCTTCAAACAGGATGTAGTATTAATGCAAAATTATGACCTTGTCTTATCACTGTATGACCGGTTATAAATGTTGCATTCTCCCATTCTCCATGACCAGTTTGTCAATGAAATTTCTGTGACATCGTATTAACTATTGTTGGTTCAATGTCAGAACTATTTCAGTGGATCACAAGTGAACTGTAGCACTCTGTTGGAGAATGATAAGACTTCACTCAACGTGATCACGCTGAATAGAATTTCTCTTGTAATGAATCATCACCTTTCCTATTGCAGACAGTAATATTGTAACACAACAGACATATCTCCTTCACCCTTCAAATGTCCCTCATGCCCACTAACTATCATTCCCATCTTTGCTATTGTTCTATCTCCTTCATCATTCAGGGGCCAACTATGATTTTATAGACATTATGATCAAATAATATAAGTGTACTTTACATTTGCTGACAAGTAGTAAATCTCATTTTATTTATGCTTAAAAATAAAATGCTAAATATAATATATAAATCATTCACAAATATTCTTGAAGATTGATGTTTCTGGAGAATGCTTAGCTGAGTACAGAACTGAAGCAGCAGAGTGGAGCTGGCATCAAACTCAACCTATCATCACTAAGGAAAAGAACATGACTTCATGCAGCCAAAGGACTGGTGTCAAAACAGTTCTGCAGCTCACACCTTACAATATACAGTCTGTGAGTATCAGTTGCATACAATTCAGATTAACAAAGTTGAAAGGTATCAAAATAAAAGCTATCATGATACTTGGCATTGTGTCTAGAAAAATGGACACAAAAAAAAAAAAAACAAGCAAGACAAAGAAAACTTTGTGCATACACTTAATATTATATCTGGCCATACTTTTCTTCAGTCACGTAGACAGACAGTTGTTTTTTATTAGAAAATAGGTAGCTCTGGGATTGTTCTCTTTCTCTTTGTCTCTATAAGAGTCACAGACCATGACATTTTCCTACTGAGACACTTTGAACAAAAAATTTGGTTACAGGCAATCCAGTCGGTTCCTGTACTGTCAAGCAAACAGACATGCCGGTATACTATGGACAAAGACAAATTTATCAAATCTACAACTTGTGAGGAGATCCATGTGTATGTCCCTTTCTCCAATCATGAAAGTGGTGGCAGAACCACAGTCAAGCAAAGCCTGTCTCACCAGAGGAGAAAGGAGACCATTGACATTGGCAAAGGTAAGTTCATATTTTATTACAAAAACAAAAAATGATAGGCCTACTGTTCACTTTTGGCATTATTTACTAAGGAAAATAATCATAAATAGTGAAAGTTGACGGCAATATTAAGTAATGATAACAGAAAGTAAATAGATGAACAGCTTACATGTGAACATAGAATAATCACTTTGGTTCTTAATCAGGCCATCATCAACTTTGGCATCTTTACATGCCTAACTTTATTAGATCAACAGTCACAAATCCAAACAAAAAATCAGTAACTTCAAGAACAATGTCAAAAAAAAAAAATATATTTTCAGTTAAATATCCTAGAGAAGAGCATATACATTCTGAGCTCTACTCTTCTCTCTCCTGAAGGTCCTGTTGGTGAACGTCGCACTCTGTTATTTGAGCATTCCAGTGCTCAAGACAAACCAAAAAATAACCATGAAATTGCTGAACAGAAACTCAAGGAATTGTGTGAACAAACTCGTGACTCAATCAGGTATTGTTTAGTTGTCTCATTGTACTTTTAGTGTTGTAAACTGAATTGATGATCATTTTGCACAGTGCTATTGATGAATTGAACATCTTTTCTCAGATAATCATGTATCTTCTGTAAAAATAGTCTCTGCTATTTTGGCAAGAATCAACCAAAACAATGAGTATAGAATTGCTTCTAATGTGGTCTAGCATTTCCCTTTATTTCTCTCTATTTTCCTTTTCCTTGCCACCATACAGATTATCAGCTAGTTTTAAATTAAATATATTTCAATATTTTATATTTACAGACCTGAAACTCCCAAACTGTACACTGAATTAGTGTCCATCATGAAACACATGAATGGCAATGACCTGCAATACTTGTATGGGTTATTGAAGAAGAAGACCATTTGCCCCCACAATGACAGGACAGTGTAAGTACTTATCCAAAAGATAATGTAAAAATATAAAATGTATATAAAATAAGAAATTCTCTTTTTTTTTTTTTTTCCATCTCTATTTTAATTTCCTCCGAACTATCAGTACATGTTACATGAACTGATAATTTTGGTTATGCAGTATGCAATGTGCTGTTTGTATTTTTGTTCTGTTTAACAATGTTTGCCTATTGATTTCTGGGTCATGCAGATTTGACCCACCAGTTTTATGCAGTTTATATTAGTACACACATCTGGTCTCTCCTGAGGGCTTATTTTATTCTATGTGTCTTCAGGCAAGAAATTCAGTATTGGGTTTGGCTGTGGTGTCCAGATCGTAAGATCATAAAAATCTTTTAGAAAATACCTTTTCAGTAAAATATTTAACTAGTAATAGTGCCAGGATTATGGCCTCAAAGCTAGAAGTAAATTTAATACAAACATAATATAATATATAATGTATATCTATTCAGATCAAATCATATGTTTTGCAGTAAATTTTTCCTTGATGCCCTTCCCATGACTGGTGGAGCTGGTCCCGTCAATTTGATGACTTCACTGATCAACAGCAAAGGAGTAGACAGTTTCACAACCAAAGCTTGGCTTACCACCTTTGCTTTCATTGAGGAGCCTAAATCTTCCATGTTCGAAGGATTTTCTGTGAGTAGATCTATGCTAACTCTCTTTGAGGACATCTAGATACCTTTGCCATTATTATCATTATTATCATTTTTATATTTGAAGTGTTATTGTTGTGCCTGCAAATATCCTAGTCACAACTCACATTTTGTTTTTTACTAGGTAGCTTTCTTGTCCATGTTTGGCTGGTTCTTTCATTCCTTCTTTCTTAACTCTCCAGTCTGATCTGGTTTTCATATTTTTCCATTGGTGATTTTTTAAGGGAGAAAAAGAATGGACAGGTCAACAGGAAAGAAGTCCTTTTACTATCAAGTGGCAAAATCTGGGTTGCTAAAACTTTTACATTAATTTAAAGCAGTATGTAGATCTTGCATTTATTTGTCTAAAAATTATTACTAAATTTATCATGAAGAATTAAGTCTATATCTTTATTGTTGTATTTGCTTGTCTCAAGGATCTCCTAAATGGTCCAAACTTTGATGCTGCCATTTTGCCAGTATCAGCTTTGCTGGGCAAATATTGTGAGAAAGTGTCTACATGTGAATATGAGCCTTATGTCAGCGCCACTGTCCAAGCCATCCAGAACAAGATTCATTGTCAGTGCAAAACAACAGAAAAGACTCTCAGTGATGTAAGTCAAATAGTCATCCTTAATCATAGCCGCAAGAAATGAAAAATGACTTTTATTATTTTAATTTCCCTAGTCCTTCAAATTCACTTATTTCTTATAATGTTTACTGACATCATATTGGTCAGGTTATGGACAAGATTATTGAAGAAAATCTCCAAGTTTAATTTACAAGTGAAGAATTAACATAACTAAATCAGAAAAGAAAATACAAATTGTATTCGTGACAGAGATCAACAACTTGTAATAACTCAATAGGACTATGATAAATCTGGAATTTTATATCAGGTACTACTTCACAATGTTCGATCAGATAGTGACCAATGTTTAAGATTAAGTCATATAATAAATTTATTGTAAATAGATAGAAGAACATATTGACCGTTTTTGGTCAAGTGTTTTCTCTTATTTTCAACAACTTTGTCTTGCCAAGTTCTCCTCTCTCTTTGTTCTTACAATGAAACATGCCCCAGTTATAACAACTAACATCTCATTATACATCAGGTGTTATCCCTGGTCATGTGTCAGTTCAGGTGCTTCTTTCTTTTGATCATCAGTAAAAAGTAAATAAGGCAAGATGCACATGAAAGATTATACAGCTCCATAAACTTTAGTACTCCATACAATATAAAAAACACTAGCAATAGATTTCAATACTGTACCAAAGTTTCTGAAAGGTGTGACAAGAGTGCTATTTATAACTTCCTATCAGTCTTAAGTCCAATTTATGAATGCTGAGCAAAGACAACAAAATCGTATAATGAATTTTAAGACATATAACCTGAACTTTTGGCAATAGATCCGCATGGTTGTTGCAATATGCTTTATTTGCAACACTTTAAGTGGCTGTTGTGTCTTATTTTCAAAGTCTTGTTCAAACAGCTTTTTTTTTTTTAATTAGTTTTTCTTCTCTTTTCTTTGTCTTTTTTTTTTAACTCAACTTGTCAGTTAAATTTAATTTTTATGTTTGATTAACACCCATAACTTTTTAGAATATCCTACATGTACTGACAAATTTTCATGTTTTTTCCTCTTCAAAAATTTGATCATATGGGAGGCTTATGAAATATTTTGCAAAGATGAATTCAAATGAGTAACATGTTTATGAAACTGACAAACTCACTGCCTTAGGTCACTTTAGGGGCTTTTCAAATTTTCGGCAGTTATAACTATCCATACCAGTGTAACTGGTCTCAACACTACTAAATAACATTTCACATGCAGCTAAATGTATAGTAAAAGGGTTCTTATTGGTGTTAATTACATACCAGAGAGATTGTTAAAACAGTGACCAAAGAATTTTTATTTTGAAAATAATAAAGAAATGTACAGGATAAAAAAAAACAAAAAACAGGATGGCCTGGATTGGTCATCAGGAAAACATGTTAAATAAACAATAAACTGAACAACTAAACAAGCACCAACAATAAGTTACAAAAAAAAAAAAAAACAACAACAACAAATAGTCTTAAGGCAATGTCAGGTATTCATTGTTTTAAGGCTGTTCTAGTGTATTGGAATATATTGATGTGATAAAAATCAGATCCAGCCCAGATACTAAACCTGATCTAGCAATCAAAGTACTTTTAGCATTTTTAATGATGCGGTGAGGACCTACTGTGAAACATGGCAACATGGATCTGATATTACCCTGCTAACATTGCAAACCATGTAACTAGCTAGTTATGCCAATAAGTGGGTCTGCGGCTGACCAGCCTGTCACCTATCTGCATCCAGCGCAGATAAACCGTATAAGTGGTCAACAGAAAGGAGAGTGCAACAGTGTATCTAGCACCCAACAGTGATGAGTTGCTTTTGTTGCTGACTTTTGAACATTCATCTGTTGACTGAAATATTCAGAAGATTTGCGTAACTTGATACTGAGATTCTACAATGATCTTCTATGGAAATAAGAAATTCATCAAACTGTCTCTTTAAAAAAAAAAAAAAAAATTAACATCATAGTTGTGAGCAAATTAACAAAAAACAAAACAAAAAAAAGAGCAGTCAAAATAATATCATTTCCTATCAGTTAGTCAGTGAATACCAGTTTATTTACTTCAAAAGTTAATGATATACAGTACTGGTCAGTTTTGGTCCATTTCAGTATTGTTCAATCTTCATTAAATAACTTTCATCTATTATAACAAGAAATACAACATAATGTCACCAAGATCCTTTACAAAAAATTCTGTGCTATGTGTGTCTGACGTTTTCCTGTAAAGTTATCCATTTTTTCCATGTCTTGTACTTGATTTTTTTTTTCTTTTTAAATTTCTTGTGTGTAAATTCTATTGATCTTTTTTGTCTTTCTACTGTGTCATCTTTTGATACCCATTCTTGCATGTTAGTAAAGCATTTAGAGCTTGCACACTGTACAGGGAAAAAATGCTATAAAACTGTGATTGGATTATCAACATTCTACAACAATTATTACTGATGTACACATAACACAATAGTGTTCTGTTATTTTTTTTACCACGGTTGTGGACAGCTGAGATAACCACCACTACAGGAGGTTGAAAAGCCTATAAAAACCATAATTAGGCCTACTTCGAAAATGGAGACGAGATTGAAGACCCGGATAATATTCTTGAGAAGAGGGATAGAGGCAGATGAATATAAGAAAAAAATGATCGCGCTGCATTGGATAGATGGTCTCGATAGAGGGAGGGGGGGGGCGTTACGAGTTTGTTAGGGTATTGAAGAGATCAGTCATGTAGCGGTTAGTTTATTAGTATAACGCTAAAAAAGGGTCGCATTTTTATGTTTGATACTCTGAATAAGCTGAGAGCAAATAGAAAATAAGTGGCCAAGAGTTGTCTCTTTGGTACCCAAAGTAAAATCTTCATTTGAACAACCGCCATTTTAATCGCACAATTACGTGAACAGTGAACACCTCAGTTTGTCTTCTTGGGTACAGTCGTCTCACGTTTTATCTTCGGTAAATGCCACGCTGTAGTGGTTATGCTGTTGTGGCACTACGAGTAGACCGAATCAATATGCTACCATTTATAACATGCAACCCAACATTATGCTTAATATCTGATAGTCCTATTCATTACCATTGTTATGAATAATCGTGTCAGGTCATTCCACAAAAACTGATCTGTAGACGTGATACAGTCCTCATCTCATAATTTTAAGAGATCTGTCTCAGATAATTCCATTTCTTGTTCCATTCCATTCATAGTTGCAGTGGAAAGGAACAAAAACAAACAAACAAACAAGAGAAGAAATGGAGATAGTGGAATGTATTGTTGTCCTTTTTCTTGAAATAGCCCAAACTTCATTCAGTCAAGCAGATGTCATGCTTACGTTCAAAATCAAATCTAATCAGTTAATGTTGCCTTATAAAGTAAATGATTGAAACCAATTGCTTTAGTATACCGACTGTTGTGCTCACGATTGGCAATTGTGCTTCCCATAAAGGAAAAATGCCTTAAGTTATGGTTACATCTTTCTAAACATGAGGAAATAATGATGCCAAATTATAAAACATAAGTGCCAGGATGGCGAAGACTGCTTGGCAAAACCACCGTGATGAAACAGTTCTTCACATTTTGACCTCTTTTTAGAGTCTTAATTAAATTTAGGAAAACTTCTGAATGATAAGCTTAATTGACAAGGCCTATCTGTGTTCGAAAAATTATGTTGATTGCCGTCGTCAGCATTGCCAGCATTTTACTGACATTAACAAGACATCGTCTACTTTAGAAATAGCACCATTACTGCTGTTACCGGTAACATGAACTGCAGAACAATTTTGCAAACACCTTTCAGTCCAGTGCTTTACTTAAATCGACAAGCATGCAGAGAGGAAGAAAGAAAAAATGATAAAGATAAGAGTTTCGATTTTTTTTGTTTTTTTGTTTTGTTTTTTGTAACGACTGGATGGCATCCTTTAATCTCGAAAGATAATGGCGCTGTGCTCTGTAGAGTTACTGTAGAAGTCTTTCTTTCTAGTCTTTGCCTCAGTCTATACGGCATCCCCTCGAACCAGGGAGAACTAGGCTATCAGAAGTCATGGAGTCCCATCCGCTGAGGTCAAAATCATCCAAAATCTGTAGATCCCTCTTGCAGACTTCTTTGTAGCTAAGCTGCGGTCGATCTTTGGGACTCCTTTCCGACACAGCCACTGCTCTACATTCAGGAGATTTTTCAACACCAACATCAACAACATGGAATTGCCTTAAGTGGTATCTAGTTTTTGTACTGTGTAACATCATAAAAAAACTGTACTATATAGACTTGGCACACTGACAAAAACACTCGTGTCTTCTCATGAAATTTCGTCATCGCCAACCTTATGACTATGGCATTTCTAGTGAGATCAGCTCTGCTGCTGTTGCTCTAACCCGTGACTTTTCCCGAGTTTATAGCCATAACAATAAGTTATTTCTTGAACTATTAAAGTTGACAATTTTTGTTGGGCCCATGGATTTTCATCATCTTAATTCGATTTAAATTGCCAAGGTAAATTCTATTCATGTATCTTGTCAGTCTGCTTCTTGTCTGTCTGTCTGTCTGTCTGTCAGTCAGTCAGTCAATCGGTCTGTCTGTCTGTCTATCTACCTATCTAGCTATTTATCTGTCGATTTGTCTGTCTGTCTGTCTTACGGTTTAGTTGTCCAGCTATCTATTAATTAATATATTTATCATGAAGCTGTTTTTCACATAGAAAAATCTCTTTGTGTGTATACTAGAGAGCAGCACTTGGTTCAAAATTTAATATCCTTCCCAGCTATGCTAAACGTACAAGATGCACACAATTTCTCCTCACAGATGTTTCACTTCTTAAATTAGTGCTCTTGGCCTTTATAGTAAATCTGTATGGATGTTAAAATCCTACCGTGCTACCGAGTAAGCTGGAAAGTAGATGTCCAGTTTGTTTGATGTTTAAACAATTCTGTCCGATAGCATGGATGGCATTGTCGTCTATAATTTCTTTGGAAATGATTTCTAGATGCATGTTATATTCATTCAAATATTTCCAACGTATTTTTATCTAGACATTCGAAGAGACATTAATTTCTAGGGAACTATAAAATACGTGACTGTCTCCTTCTACATAATGAATGTCAGTAGGTGTTTAACATTAACCCAGATCGCATCTACACCCAGCTGTAATTTATAACTCAGTAGTGCGCCCGGCTTGTGTAGATTGAGTATTCTACTACACCATTTCCCTCCCACGAGAAATTAATTATTGATGTCCAATTACTCCAGTTTTCTTTTCTCTCCTCAACTCTGGTTTGGCTACCAAACAAAGCAGCCAGCAGCTGATGACACTTGTAAAATGTTGCACTCGCCATGAACAACTCAACTGAACGACTCCTGGTGGACTCAGGCGAGCGCGATCTCGATACTCAGGATTATTTCAGACGTCGACTCCGTGGCTGGTGTTCCAAGAACAAACTTCGGTAAGGATCATAGTATTATAGTCCACAGATTTAATGCCAGATCCTCTCCCTAACATTTCCTCTTCTTCTGTTCTCTTAATTTTGTCCACAATCACCACTCTTGTCAATCTACTGCGATGTAGTTGAAGAGAAATCGCAAAAGTTTTGTTTTGCTGGATGATTCTTACCCTCCCCCCCCCTTTTTTTTTTCTTTTTGTCCTCCATCGACTTTGAAATTACTGTAGTAACTCCATACTTCATTCATGGTTTGTATTCCTGAAGTTCAATAAAATATGAATGCTGCCAGTGACACTAGTCAAACTGCTCGGTGGACAGATTGGGTGGATGAACGGGGAATTTCAGAGATCGTTCAAGGTAGAGATTGGAGGGAGAAATAGAACAAGCATGTATTCTATTGTACTGGCATACAGATTCCTATAAAATAAATAGTAATTAAAAAAAAAAGAAAGAAAGAACTCGTTATATATCATTTAAAGCAAAAACAAACAAAACAAAACAAACATTATAACAAACAAACAAAGAAAAGCAAACAAACAAAAACAAAACAAACAAAACAGCAAACAAGCAAATAAAAAACAAAACAGCAAACAAACAAACAAAATAAAAAAGAAAAGTTATTAGGTGAAGATGATGGTTTATTATTCGTTTTGACCAATAAATAGGTAGTTCAGAGAGACGCAGCCAGAGATTAATACCGATGTGTAGATTTCATCTACATCCTGAGACGTTATCCTTCATGACAAGGAAGTCATGCAATCTGATAGCAACTTATGGGATATGCGTTTGTCTGTTTATGTTGGGATTTAACGGCATATCAGCAAGATCACGGCAATGTTGTTGTTGTTGTTGTTGTTGTTGTTGTTGTTGTTGTTGTTGTTGTTGTTGTTGTTGTTGTTGTTGTTGTTG